>JAHWFO010097865.1:1537787-1625502 GCA_023313115.1 Rhysida immarginata | reverse complement strand
GGTGTGATTAAAAATTGTTTTTAGACTAATGTGGTGTTGCTCTACAGGGTAGCAATCGGAAATTTTTCTCTATCTTTAATAGTTTTCGAGTTAGCAAATGGATGATCTTAAATTTGAGGGTCAAAGTCAAATTTGAGTGCGACAATGAATCCCCCCCCCATTAAGTATAAACCACACTCATCAGATCTCACCTACCTGGCAGCTTTGAGATATCTGTCATGTTATCAGACTTTTTTGGACACCCTGTATAGTAGGCAATAATACCTAAAGGAGAGCAGAACATTTGATACCCATAAAGTTGCAAAGAACTTAGGAAGGTCTGGTTGTTTTGGTTTTTTTTTTTGGTTTTTTTTCAAGTGATCAGCCATTCTATACAAAGATATGAATGAGCTTTTCAACCACCCATCATATTTTAAAAACTGAATACATACCTGAGAACTTCAAAATTCTTTTTTTCAAAGGTTTCGCCACCAAAAACCCACATAGAGTCATTGTAAGTGACTGCTTGATGAGAAGCTCGACTCGATGGAGAATGGTGATCTCTAACTGGAATCCAGTATCCAGTATTTTCTGGTTGTGTGCAATCCAATCCTGTTGTTTAATATTATAAAAAAAAGGTAATTTAGTATCTTATATCCATAATGAAAAATAATATTTTGTAAAATATCAAATTCTTAAAAATAATGATCAGATTAAGATTCAAGAACACAATATTAATGAAATATTACATTATCACTTTAATATACACTAAGTTAGCAAAACTCATGGGATAGTTACTTAATATCTGGTCGGACCACCTTTGGCCTTGTGGAGTGCAGCAATACGGCGTGGTAGTGAGTCTGCAAGTCCCTGGTACACTTCTGGAGGCAGTTGACACCAGATAGTCTGCAGAGCCGAAGATAGTTGCTGCCCATTTGTGGGTGGAGGATCCAGTGCCCGGAGCCTGACTTCAACAGCATCCCAGATATGATCGATGGGATTCATGTCAGGGCTCCGGGCTGGCCAGCTCAGTCGTTGGACCACTCCTGCATGCTCCTCGAACCATTCGCGGACGACATTGGAGCGATGTGGTGGAGCATTGTCATCTTGAAAGACTGCTAAGTCGTCAGGGTGTTGAAATGTCAAAAACGAGTGCAGATGGTCTCCGATGAGTTGACGATACCGTGGACCATTCAACGTTTGGTCCAGAATAACCAGAGGGCCCATTCTAAACCAGGAAAATGCACCCCAGACCATCACTGATGCCCCACCACCCTGCACCACCACCTCTTGGCATGCGGGATCCATCGTTTCATGAGGTCTGCGCCATACACGGTGCCTCCCATCAGCGTGGTACAGTTGATATCGTGACTCATCTGACCATATGACGTTATGCCACTGTTGCAGAGTCCAGCCAAGATGGTTGGTGGCAAATGCACGCCGGGGTGTCCGATGACGCTGGGTAAGCATTGGCACCCGTGTAGGGCGATGGCTGCCAACCCGAGGGCATGCAGATTCCGACGGATTGTCCACCGAGAGACGTTTCTAGTGCGGCCAATATTGAACTGGTCTGTGATTTGCTGCACTGTTGCGCTCCTGTCTCTCTGAATCATTCGTCCCAGGTGTCGCCGGTCACGATCATTCAGGGCAGCTGGACGCCCGGTATGGTGCCTGTTGTGGACTGTGATGCCTTCATCCAGCCATTCCAGATACACCCTGGAGACAGTTGAGCGGGGAAAGCCAAATTCCTGCACCACTGCCGAAATGGAACTTCCCATGCGTCGGGCACCTACTATCATACCCTATTCAAAAGACGTCAACTCGCGACAACGTGCCATTTCTGATTAATCACTTATACAAGCTCTTCCCACAATGTCTAATGGTCCATTCCCAGAATCCGTTACCCCTGTGAATTCGTGAGCCATGCCCATCAATCAATGTGCTTGCTATCCCATGAGTTTTGCTAACTCAGTGTACATTAAAAATATTATAAACAACTTTTTTTAATACAAGGAAATAAATAAAGCACACCTGCAAATCCAATCTCACATTTACAGCTATGATTTTCCCTATCACATTTCCCTTCGCCACAGCCTAAAGGGCAAATGGATGCTTCACAAGCCTTCCCTGTTCTTTCAGCATCACATGTACAAAAACCATCGAGACACACACCATGATTAGAACAATTCTGTGGACAAGAATTTGTTCTGAAAGTAAAAATTGATTTTTATAAATGTTAAAGTAACAAATGATAAATGGCAATATTGAATACAGAGGATGAATGCAAAGTTTTACAATGTTTGCATAAACACATTTACTATACCAAAAATTTCATGTTGTTCAAGCCATACAGGACAGTCAATGAAAAGACGTATATATTGTTAATTTTTCTTTTGTACAACATTTTATTTCATTGTTCTATCAATGGTTAGGACACCTAAAAGATGAACAGCCAAAAATGACTACTCAGGGAATTTCTGCTATAAGAGTTTGAGCTCCATGCAAAAGGGGAAGGTTTTCTTTAGGTTCTTTCAGCATTACAAGCAGACAGTTCAAGGAATTTTGCTTAGGAAATAGTAACCTTGACAATCCAGTAGGCTGCAACCTTGGAATCTGAAGTTATGCACCAGGCCATGGAGGAAAAATCAGCCAACCCAAACTCAAAGCTCATCAGCTTAAGCTGGACATATCACAGCCTGGTTTATCACTTTAATGACCTTAGTATGGTCAACAGATTCTGCTTCATTACAGTCTCTCATAATATGACATCAGCTCAAGCAAACCGTCTAATGGAAGTGCCCATGGAGTCCAGAATAGAAAACCTGCACAATATTAGGTCTTCATCAAGAGAACCGTTACATGTAATGAAAGTGGATCTGTTTACATAATCCTAACAAACAAAAGCAGTGGTTGAGCCTGGGCCAGCTTCTAGAACCTGCTGCCCCCTTTGAACGCTTGGCAACTTTTGTTGTAGAGTCATTGCATTAAAGTGATGAAAATATTGCCAAACTTTTGACTTACCTTCTGTACTACTTTACAATTACATTAAGTATACTTTGATAAATTTCCCTTAATAAACAACATATAAAGGATTTGTTGATAATCTCCATACAAATCTTCAGTTTTATTTCTAAAATTATCAGTACTCACGACATAAGACATATATATACAATAGAACCTCCATAAAGTTGATCACCTAGAGGACTGCAACAAACTGGTCAAACAAATGAGCCATTGATTTTGAAAGTGGTGCAAGTCCATTTTGTTAAAAAATAAGTTACAGCTAATTTTTATTAGAAATTAACTTAAAATTTCTCTATTTAATCAATTCACAAGCATATCTATAAATAACAGTGTAAATTTTTTACTAGTTATTTATTTTGGTAAATGATATTAATTGTTTGTTGTCTTTGAAAGTGAGGAAAGTCCACTCTAAAGGAATAAATGTAGAAATAGCTATTCGAAAAACCAATTTTTGTACATTCCCGAGGATTATTACAAATTAATACAAACATGTCACAAACAAAATCCATTTTTACTATACAAAATGGAAAATGAAGACTTATTCAACCAAACCTCTGGAGGAGGCAATTTTGAAAAGAACTCAAAATATTGATGGCAAAACTGTGAAATGGCTGAAAATCTTCTAGATAAGAGTTTTAAGAAATGCACCATATAAATTGTATACATAAAACATCAATCAAAAGTGATTCATAATTTAAAACTTGATTTATTGCCAAAACAGGGTAGGCCAAATATTTTCGGCAAATAGCATTGCCATCTTTAAATGGAAAAACTAGGTCTATTACTAAAGAGAAATATAAAGATGTGATGGATTTATTGCCTATATACCACCTATTCATCATGGGTACTTCAAAAATTTGTACCATCTGAATTTAAAAAATGTAATAGTGATATTCCTTTTTGTTGTTCTCTTTTTTTTATGAAATAACATTAAGCTTTTTGTTTAATGTACCTATTCAAAAAAATATATGAAGTGTTGAAATAAAAGAAAAATCATCTACAAACTGATCATCTATTTAAACACAGCCACAATTCCAGACAAAATTCTCTAGGACTATTAAGCTTTTGAAACCTCAGTGCACATCCCTGATCCCAAGCAATGTGGCCTTTGCCACCGCTTTGGACACCTAGCCAAATTCTGTCAAAGTCCAGAACTCTGCTCAAAATACCTCAGTCGCTAGCACAGGCATATGGTGTGCCACAGTAGCACAAAACACTGTCAACTGTCAGGGCTCCCACTCCGCTTGCTATCAGAATTGCCTGTTCTTCCTGGAGGAATTTAAGATCCAGGAGAAAATGGCCATCCTGCATATTCCATACAGCGAAGCAAAACAAATTATTGTCACCCAACAGGCCGGGGTTCTTATCTGTCTGCATCGTATGCAACGATAACACAATCCGAAGCTCTAGCACTACAAGACACCACATCAACTGAATTACCAACCGCACCCTGCGCACACTCAAAGTCATTCATAATCAGATAAGTATGCAAATTTCAAGGACAAATCAATGGAGTCATCCAAAACTGCCGGTAAATGAATAACGCAGACAGAAAGCATCTGTAAACCTCTAATCTCACCTCCCATGAAAGACATTTCACATCAAGGAAACCTTCTGACCTCATCTAACCCATGAAACATCCAAACGATTACAACGGAAAAATGTCTGGAGCTCCTAAAGAAAATTTTGTCCCTAGAACACAATAATGACAGTTCACCCAGAGTTCCAACATACCCTTAACATTATACTGCAAGAGATTAATTTACAATTTTCCCTCACTGACAATTTCCGTAAGTGGTACGAAAATGCCCTGATCCTCAGAGATGAAGTGAACTTGGTTCACGAAATGTACATCTGAGCCTATATTCAATATTTTTTGTGGATTTGTAGTTTGTTTTATCTCTATTTTCTTTATTCCAGTGTCCACAATTTCTTGGCATTGTTTTTTTAAAGGATCCGGGTTTACGGATACATTAACCTGTAAGGTGCTTGAAGAACCGTCCTCAAGCGATCACCATCCAATCCACATTGTTATCAGTAAGGAAATACTGCCAAGGTGTCAACAGATGAGGACAAACGAGTTCCCACAAAACAAAAGCTAGGCAACATCAAGGAAAAACTAAAGAAACCTATGATGACCTTAGATCTTATTTCATGGATTAACTCCCTGAAATCTGAATAAAACGTCGATAAGAGGCAACACAAGATACAGCCTATGTGGTCAGATGATGATTGCCAAACTAGCGTCAATAAGCAAGCCAAAATAGCTTTTAACAGATGCAAATGCCAAGCATGCTGGAATAACCTTAAGCATGCCCAAGCTCACACAAGACTTCAATTAAAAGTGACTAAACGAGAGCACTGGCAGGAATTCATAAGGTATCTTCACCGCTTGCCTTGTGAAAGATGACGGTTGATCCTAAAGGCTGATATACATGGACGCACGTTCACATGCGATACTGCGATTGTGCATTGTCCGATTATCCGGTGTGCGAAGCCGCGATGAAACACTGTCTGCAAGATGGAGGTTCAGGTTTACATGCACCGAATGCGTTCGTTCCACAGAGGAGTTCGTTTTACTCTGTGGTTCATTCTGATTCTCATTGCGCAAGTGCTCATGGGTTGAAAAGTTCTCGAAGCAGCATGGCGTCTTGGTTAGCGAAGCATCAGCGACAATGTTTCTTCGTGCTTTTTTTAATAAAGTTTTTAGCCATCTAGAAAAAATATATCACTATACCGTCCCTGTGTATTGATATAAAGCTCCTTGATCAGATTGAACTGACAATCTTTAAAGAAATTCATATATATAGCACTGTCGGTACTTCCGCTACACCGACAGGGGAGGGGGGGGGTGCTATTTCTGCAAAGAGCACAGCAAATAAAGTGGAGTCCTCGATGTCTGTTGTTTAATACATGATTCCCTTCTTTATTTTCATGGTTCCTTACAGGAATCAAGAATATATCAATCTGTTTCTTATAAAATAACCATTATTTTCGCAAATTATAAAATTTAAATGAATAAGAAAAATAAACGAATGTGATAACATGGTTACTTCAAAACATTAAATTACATTTTATACAAATTGGTTTCATACAGTTTTTCGTGAATTTCATACATTTCTAAATAGATTTAATACAATTTTAAATGAATTCAATACTTTTTTATGTGACTGTAGCCAGTGTGTATTTAGTGTGGTGGTGGTTCACAGTCATATACGCCCATTGTAAAAATCGTTATAATTTTTCTGGAGCTTGGAAATATTTGTGTGGGCTTAGTTTTGTAGCAATCGTGTAAATAAAGGGTGGTGAAAATTGCAGGCAGTCCTTTTATTTTTAATGGGTGGTTGTATACTGAGTTTTTTGTTTATAGGATGTGGTGAGCCTTGACACTAGTCCCGTTGTTTACATTTAAATGTAGTACGATTAAGTGTATAAGATCTTGCTGTGTAATTTTTATCATTTGCTTAGTCCATAAGGGTATTGTTGTCAGATAAATCTATGTGTAAGGTAAGCGCCCAGCGGATATTCAAAAGCACTTGTTCTCATTTATGGAAACATTACGAGTCAACAACATATAAAGAAGTGATGTCGTGACTTCTCTGGAGGCAGGATTGATGTTTATGAAGAACACAGGAGCGGTAGACCGTCTGTCGTCTGATTAACTTCTGCGCTTCTTTCTTAACCTGAAGAAACATCTTGCTGGGCAACGCTTCCACGACGACGAAGAGATCACGCACGAGGTTGAAATGTTCTTCCAGAAGCAGGCACCAGTATTCTGTAACTGTGGAATACAGAAGCTATAAAATGAAATTACACTCAGCGACAAAAATATGGAGATTTTCAAAAAACCATGAAAACCATTCTAAGTTAATGAAATTTTACAGAAAGAACGAATAATTTCTATAAAAAATAGGTTTTAGTTTCACCTAGATTTAACAAGTGTTTGGACAATGGCAGCAATTACGTCGGAAATTAACCCATGAATTACTAAGTTATGGACATTTGTCAAACTTTTCTTGAAAGAATACTAACTGTTGTAACCTTACTTTCCGGACACGCCACATGCAATGAAGATGCACCAATACAAAATCCAGAAATTATAGTCGAGGGAAATTTAGCTGTAAATAATGGGAAGAATTCTGAAAAAAATTACTTGTTGCCCAGCAAACAAATAAAAGAATTGACAGGCTATTTATCATTTCAGAAGAAAGTGTTTACTTCAGAATGTAAAATGCCAACCCAGAAAACGTCAGTTTTTCTGCAGTTGTGTTGTTTTTTTGTTTTTTTTGTAAAAAAGTATAAAAAATTCCCATTCCCATAAATGTTCTCTCTGAACAAAATGTATATTGGGAATACATATTGTGATTACAACAGTAAAAATGTTATAAAAAGAACCAACCTGAAATAAAGGTCCAATGTCTCTTAATTTTTATGATTCAAAGTTTCCCGCGCTCTTCATTTTTGGGAAATTATGAAATGATTTATCCGTATTGTAACGCCGAGGATGACATTGAATACTGAACTCAATGAGTTCGAAATACGTACCGGTACATGCAAATTAAAATTCTTTTGTGGACAAGAGGTTTTGTCATCGGTTTATTTTGTAATCCTCATGCAAAACCACTCCAGAAAATGTATTTACTTTGTTTCTATCTGCAATACACAGAACCTGAGACTGACCTTATTTTGCTACAGTAATCCTAGAGTATACCCAATTAGCATAAAAATTCTTCAAATTATTCTAATCACTTATAGGAGCAGGCTCCCTTGGCCATTTTCCCCAAAGATCAGTTTTTGTGAAAATGGTATTTTTTAGTGGAAAAAGTTCCTACTAGACCTCAGTTAAACATATCATAGGGTTGGCACTGCCGTGCTTACCCAGATATTTTTTTCCTCTCTCTTTTTCATTACATGACATATAATTTTGAAAAAATTGTAAGGTTTGCCAATGAGTTAATGAACATGGAGAGAAAAGGGGAGAAAAAAAAAAGGATGATCATATTTCAACCGGAATTATTTAATATTAAAGTTGAGATTCGCTAAAACGGCCATTTATTGGTCCAATACTGCATCTAATTTTTAGGTTCAGACTGTATATTTTGTCAACCTTACAAAAGAGAACACTATTAATCGTTTATTTTTGGATGCTATTGTAGATCCCATTCTGTTAGCATTTGTAGTGTATGTACAGAGAAAAATAAATAAATTTTTACCCCTTCTAAGGATTAAACATACTGCGAAAAGACACAAAGGCTGTGCTTGTGCATATTATCAGCTTACCAGCATTTGCTATTCCTTTTATTCCTTTGAAAGTACTTAACTTTAATTTTGTAAATACTTTGATTCTTTTCTTTGTAAACAATTTGCATTAAAATCATTTAAAGCTACAAGTTTAGCACTTTCATTCTTTAATGTGTTTCTGAACGGGTTTATTGAGTACCAAAAGTGCTTTATGCTATTTAGGTAAAATCGGTACATTAGCACATGCTTTAATGTATCATTCTGGTACTCCCCCCCTACAGATTTACATAGTAAGATATACATCAAACAACTCATAACGACAAGCTATGAGCGAATATAACATTATTAAGTATTGCTTTTACCAATCAATCAATAACGTTCAGTGCACAAACCAGTTCAAAGATGGACTCGAGTTATAACGAAATCGGTTATAACAAAATTACTGAAATAACGAAGTTTTTAAATAGTCCCCTCAGATTCGTCAAGAAAAAACAAGTGCTTACAACGAAATCTCTTTAACGAAAAATCAGGTAAAACAAAGTAATTTTCGAATGATACACAATTGAATGTATAGTGATTTTACACATGATATAACGAACTAAAATGATGTCAAAAGAAGGAAGATATTTATCGTAAGTGCAATTCACAAACCATAGCATTAGGCTTATTTTAGGTAACAACGAAAATATCGTACTCTGATTTCGAGAGTATGGAAATGACGTCGTTGTTTGCTCGAAAACAGCCAATAAGAATCTATAATAGAATGGAAATGCTGGTAATCGAAACAAGAAGAAAGGTAGCATCAATGGCGGAAGCAAATTTACTTCTTCAGATTACAATCGATGACTACGAAAAATAAAAGAAAAAAATATCTTTCTAGAGGGAATGTATATTTTAGTGCACCGGTGCTTCAGTGCATGGTTTTGATGCTGCTAGCTGGAAAAGGTGATGGCGAAAAATACGAACGGAAAACCGTGAAATTGCTTCGCGATTTCAACTCACCATCTGATGACAGAAATGTGAGAGTAAAGGCCACGAAAGTTTAAGAGTTGTTTAGTGTATATTTTGATGCGCCGATGCTTCACCGCAAGGCTTTAATTTTTTTTTCTTTTTTAGTGTTGTACAGTTGCTCCACCTGTAGAGAAAATTCTAAAAGAGGACCATTGTTTTAAACGGGATTGAGAAAGATTAAATTTGCAAGAAATTTTTTTTTCTTTGGATTTCCAACATTTTTTTTTTCAAATAAAGTTGTTTTAAGGCAAGGGGGGAGGGGCAAGGGGGTTCGTGGTTTGAAATTTTCAGTCAAAACTTTTTTTATTTTCTGGCAGGACCTCAAACGGTCATATCGACAACATTGTTAGCATTGTTAATGTGTTTAGTGCCATTCCTTTTGCCAGGAAAGCGGCATTCCAATTCGATGGAGAGAAAAACTACAATCGTTGATCCAACCGACATTCTGCAGCCTGAAGAAATTCGCCAGGAGCGATGGACTTTGGCCAACTTAGGAGTCCATTTGCAAACAGCAGACGACATCCTGCGTTGGCTTGCAGAAAGGGGGCTCATAAAAAATTCCATTCCATGCGGAAATTGCGGCAGAGAAGCATCTCTAGTTAAACTTTCTACAGGGATTGGCGGAAGGAGATGGCATTGTTCGCCCTGTGGATATTTCAAGTCAGTGAGAGATGGCTCCTTTTTTCAAGAAGTCATCTTCCATTAAAAAGTATTATCGTTCTAGTTGTTGCTTGGGCGTATGACTTGCCCCAAAGAGTTATTCAGTGTGAAGCTGAAGTGGAAAACAGGGAGACAGTCATCAACTGGGCGAACTTCTGCCGTGAGGAGTGCCAGAAATGGCATGAAAGAAATGCTGGACCAATCGGCGGGATGACTGAAGATGGAGTAGGAAAGGTAGTTGAGATCAACGAAAGTTGGTTTTTCCACCGGAAATACCATGTAGGCTACTTCCATGGAGGCCACTGGGTTTTTGGTGGCATTAAACATGGCGCAACTCTGGAAGCTGCAATCAAAGTAAACATCCTGCCTGGGACCCAAATAATGTCAGATGGGTGGAAAGGATACAAACATATTGAAAAAAATCGATGATGGCATTTATGCTCACACTATGGTAATCCACCAAACCAACTTCGTCGATCCAAACAACCCTGAAGTCCACACTCAAAGCATTGAGAGTTTGTGGATGCATGCCAAGCAGAAGCTGAGAAGGCAGCATGGAACAAGCAGCGACTTATTCCAATCCTACATCTATGAGTTTATGTACAGGGAGTCGTTAGGGGATGACGACGCTATCTTTAGCTTTCTGATCACGCTGAGAGAAAATTACACCATTTAATACAGCCCCAAAATTGAATAGTGATTATTATTTCAATTATTTTAAAATTGTTTACTTTAAATTTATTGCATTTGTGTGTTCTAGTTTATGTGTTTTTCGTTCAAATTTTTAAATGGGGTGCAAATTAGATCTACCTCCCCGCGGTGCACCCTGGAAACGCAAGCAGCAGCTAAATGATCTAAAACTTCACCATGGTAACACCCACAGCATCGATCCTACAGACAATTTCAAATAAAAACGCTCAAGCACTCCTCAAGACACTCCCGAGGGGCACAGTAGAACTTACCCGACAGAAAAAGACAAATTGCAAGAACTCCCACGAAGCCCGGCACCAATGCGTTCGCTAAAATGAAAGCGAACCACCCCAAGAAAGACTTTGAAAGCCACCAACCAGATGACTGCATACTGCATCTGCTAAGAAACTCCAACAAAACGCAAGTGGTGTGCTACTACGAGGAAATTTGCAATCAATCCCACACAAGAAAAAAATACCTGACAACAGCAAAAAGAAAATTGAAAGAGCCAAACTTGACATTTGGAAGAACGGAACAATACTTTAAGACCAAACAGAAAAGCAATCCGAAGGCAGAAGTAACAACACCACAAAGACTCTGAAAAGCCTCTACCCAAAAAAACACCTTATGAACCTAAGAAACACGACATGCTGGCTGAACACACTCAGCACCCAGAATGCTAACAACCATAGCAACCGAAAAAACAACCGTACAGCAAAAACCACCAATAGGGCTTTTTGCAAAACGCTAACCCGCGACCAAAACCCTTAAGGGACATGCAGCAGTTTCACAACTGAAAAAGACGGAATCTGAGAGAACTCCCATAAAGCCCAGGAACAGCAAATGGAAATTTGCCGAAATGGAAGCCAACCCCTCCCCCATTCCAAAGAGACTTTAAATGGTACAAATCTGATGGCTTCACGCAACATCTGCTACAGAAATTCCGATAAAATGCAGGTGGCATGCTGCCAATGAATTTGCAAACAACCTGAATCATCCCCTACACAAGAGAAAAAAAACGACAACAGCAAAAAGAAAAGCAAAATTTTCTAATGATAGCATTCATGGTACCATTGGAAATTTTCAATGCTAAGATACGGCATGAAATATATCAAACAATTTGTAATGAACAATGGTAAAGAACTGATCCCGGATTAGTAAAATGGTAACGTTTTATTGATAAGTCTGCGCATTTCGCAAAACACTTTGTCTTCAGGGCAGGGAATGACTACACAATTACATTTTTAAGTACTAATTTGTAATGACTACAAATTTCTGATGTCACAAACTACTGGTGGTGATTTCCCACAGCGAGATGAAAACAAAAGTTCATACATGCATAAACATGGTTCTGATAGTGAACCGTTTGAGATTTCCACGGTAAAAAGTGAAGCTCAGAAGCTACACCTGCCATCCACAGAGTAGAAAAACCAGTAGCTGAAACTTCACTTTTAACTGCGGAAATCTCATAAATTGTTCGTTTTCCGAACCATGTTTATATGAACTTTAGTTTTCATCTCGCTGTGGGTAATCACCACCAGAAATTTGTGACAGGGGTTTAGATACACCCTGTATAGATATACATTAAATACAAACAAACTTACAACTGAATTGTACCTATCTTAAGTGCTTTATTTCCAAATTCTAGGACTTACTTCAACCCAATGCCAATTGTAATTGGTTAGTTCTTTGAAAAACGTAACATGGATCCAAGTAACCCCATCTGGGAGTTACTTGAACCCAAATTTCCTTATTTTATTAAACAAATATAAAATTAAAATTTCAGTTCAAAAGACATTTAAAGTCCTTGCTATTTGGGTCAAAGTAATCCCAAGTTACGGTAAAGCAAAATAGTGCTGTATCAAGTAAACACAGCGTCTATGCTTAAGGTGCGTCTCTTTACTCACGTCTGTACTCACAATCGAATGTGGGACCACAAACGTGCCACGCCCAAGCTTTTTCACGTCTAAAATCACAAAATGAGTGTATTTTGTATGATGAAAAATTAAAATTATTGCATCATCCGTAATGATTATTGCATCACCCATAACGCTTTTTTGGGTCGGAACATTCTTCTTAACTAAGAGCAGTGCTAGCGATAGGCTTGGTCCAGGTCGTGGAATTTTTTCTTCCCTTTTCTATTTGTTATTATAGAGAGGAAGGTGTCTGTAAAGATAAATTAAGCAATTGAAAGCACTTAAAAATTCAACAAGCGCATAAATTATAAATAAGATGAAGACTTCATAAAGAATCAAAAGATTCTAATTGCTTCAAAATAATAATTTATGAATTAAATTGCGAGTAATAAAATATATTTACTGTAATGGAAAAGAGTTTATTCCAATACAGAAGGATTCATTAGTCTTCATTCAAAACACTGAACGCAAAACATTAGCCCAGTACACGAATTGGCTAGGCAAGACAGCAAAGTATAGTGTTGGCATCTATTACCACACTTTCAATTTATTTCAAAATATCTCTGTAGTAAAGATTTAAATAAAAATCTTGCTCAGACAACAATGGTCAGGTGGCTTTTCAGTTCCGGCATGGGTTTCAAGCCAACGCCAACAATGCTTAAACATGCAACGGCAATGCAAAACTGTTTCCGTAATGCTTTTTAATATTTTTTTTTTTTTTTGAATCACATTTTTTGTAGAATGATATCCAGCCTTAAAACATTATCATGTTAAAATCATAAACATGTACAGGTATTTAAGAATAGACTATGTTAAAATATTTTTTTGACTTTATTATATGTAATGTATGCTAAGTGAATTCAACGAACATATAATATTTAATTTGCTCCTTTGACATATTACCTCTTTTAATAGCATCCTATATAAAAATTCTCTAAAACACAGCATTCTAAGTGGCAAAATGATTTTGGGGTGAGTTGAATAAGTCGATTCTCCTAGTGACAAAATGTTCCGAGCTGTATGTATCGAGTCCACTGTGTGACAAAACGATCCTGGGACAAAGTGAATGTTACAGCTTAAATATGATGACCTGAATGTATCAAGTCTCCTAAGTGACAAAATGATCCTGGGATGATGCGAATGTGGCGATTTGAATGAAACAACATGAATGCGACCAAAAGTGACTATGACCAAGTGAAGTGTGATGAAACAACCTACTTGTTAAAATCCCTTGATCCAGTTCCAAAAGACCACGTGTCTATCTCACCTCCTCCCCCTCACGTGGTCAGCAGTTGCCAGTTCTATACCCCCCTCCCACTCTAGTATATGTAATGAAAATATGTAATATACTAAACGGATGCATGAAGATCTTTAAAAAAAAAAAAATCATTAAATTACAGTATATGAGTCATACAGTTGTGAAGTAAACATTATTAATTCACGTATCATTTTCCCCTCACAAGTGCAAACAGTTCTCAATCATAAATGGAAATATTATAGTCCCAATGTGCTAAACTTAAATACTTCTCGCATAATGTTAGTGATTTCTTTCCCATTATTAAGAAAAGAAGATGTTTCCTAAGTATGATGGCAGATTTTGGAAACACCCTGAACTTATTCTGTTAATAACATCAAATTACATGGATGTCCATAAATTAACGAGACTCTTCTGCACATCCGATCAGCACCAAACTTGGTAATGCCATTCTATAGGTCCTGTAAACACCATTCTATCATTAAAAACACAGGTGGCAGCACTACTGATGACAGAACACATTTACCTCATTCACGTTGTGACATAGGTCACAGTGCACATGCCATAAAGAACAATTTTTTTAACTTTCATTGTCCATTGAGCATTTGATAATTGTTGCTAATGGCTCAACATCTCCATTTACAGGGTGAAATGAGAGACTAATAATTGGATGATTAGAAGGAGGCCAGTCCTTGGTTGAAGTGTTTCGGATGCTGAACATTTCAACTAGCATCTTTCAAGACTGTTGATATGATTCCGACAAGATGGAAACACTCACAGACACTTTAGTCAGAGCCGTCCAAGGGTCACCAAACACATTGACAAGAATGCTACCCTGCTCTATCTGCCCATAGGAACGGGCAAAGCACATCCAGGGCTATTCTCAGAGGGATGTCAGTGGCCATATAATGTTTCCAGGAAACTGATATACAGGAGACTAAACGCAGTTGGCCAATATGCTTGATAACCGATGAGGTGCATTCCGTTGACCAAGGGACACTGTAGGGAATGGTTGGCTTGGAGCACCGAACATGTAGCATGGACACAAGGACAGTGGAGTCAAGTCATCTTCTCGGTTGAGTCCCAATACAGCCTGGACTCCAATTCTGTACGTGTTCACAACTGAAGAGAGCGTGGGGTACGGTCCAGCCCCGCTATCATCACTGAACATGACCATTATGACTATGATGGTGTGGGCGGGCATCATGATGGGTTCTGTACACATCTACTAGTCTTCAATAGAGAGGCCATGACTGGCCAACACGTTCGTCTCTTCAGAGGTGTCGTAGGTCTAAATTTTCTCTACATGGACGATAATGCCTGTCTACAATGGGCTGGCATAGTGGATGCTACCTGGAACCTGAGAACATCTGGCGCATGAATTGCTCACCATGGTCCGCAGACTTAAACCCCATTGTGCACACGTGGGACGCTCTTGGAATACGTGTTGCAGCATGTACACCACTTCAGCGAACACTGCAGGATCTGCGAACATCACTGGTCCGGATGCCATCTCCCAATCATTGCTGGATAACCTGGTTTTGAGCATGCCAGCACATAAGATACTAAATGCCGCCTAAAGTTGCCAAAACTAGAGGGGGGGGGTGCTACAATTTTTGTGTCGTGTGTGTTCATGCACTTTTATATTTTCCATCCGCAGCAGTTCTGCCAACTTTTTGTTTAATAATTGAATTGTTTTTACATCACCTCGAGAACAGCTTACAACTTTTGTGCTGATCAGATGTGCAAATCCCTTAATTTATGCAAATTTGTATTAGCAATTTGTCTGATATCAGAAAAAAATGTTTTGATTATGTGCTATACTTACCTATAACTGATATTAAAACCAGTCATGTTGTAAGCAACATCACTAAAAAAATGTAAGAAAGCCATTCCCGAAGAGGCAACAACTTCGGGAACGCGATCCCCTGGATGGGGATCTTGAAGCACCAAGCCACTGCAAAAGAAAAGTAAAAATAAGTTATTATGATATTATGCACGTCACATTAAAGTTTGACACATTAAATTTGTGTGCTTTTAATAATTAACCATTATAAATGTAGTAAATTAATAAGAATTTGGTTTTGCAAGACTTCTAAATTTGGATAAACGGGGGGATCGTTTCGAGCGGTCCCCCCTCACTGCATGTGCATTTGGAGTCACATTTTACTTACCAAAACAGTTGGAAGAATAGTATCCCCAAGCAAAAGCAGTTATTACCATCTACCACGTGCAGGGAGGTAGTCACATGGGCGATATTCCTTAGTCGCCTCATGAAGGAGAACATGTACGATTAACAGAAAATCGTAGCAATAGATACACAAAGAGGACTCACATGTAAGAATCGGTAAATGTGGAGCTTTGTGGGTGCTTCGATGAGTGAACCCTCCATAGCTCAGCAGGTCATCTGTCTAGTCAGTTTCCACCGTGAGGAGGTGTTTCTAATTTTTGTTTCAGAAAAGCTCTAATTGTGGCGCGAATGTCACGGGATACACGTGGGCATCTAACATGACTGAATGGACATAAAAAGAAGAGATCACAAATAAGTCAAAAGAGCAACCAATCCAGGATGATGAGCTCAAAACAGGAGAACTTTGATCTCTATCTGATGCAAGAACGGCATGTCCTGAGAGAAAGCAACATAACGAGCGATCATTAAGACAACACAATGTACAAATGCCAGATGACAAGACCACCTGGGAAGTGACAGATCCCTAATGATCAAGGCATGGAATGAGACAAGGAGTGTTTAGTACAATGAGGATAAGACAAACAACAAGGCTGACCCACAACTGTAGTAGTAGTGTGCACGCAAAGATGAGGTACATGATCAACCAGACAAGGTGACATGAGACAGGCTGCAGAAACATAGCATTGTAATGCACAAAGAGAATCTTCAGAGAACACCAGCAGGATTGAGCATCATGGCACCTCTAAGAGAAAGCGGCTTGAAGGAGTGCTTGAGTTAAGTTACTTTTATAGGACCATGGAAAATCACTGTTGTAAGCAAGAACTAATGTTTATCTAAATTATGATAAATGTAATGAATTTATTAGGTCTTGTTGAACTAAGCTGGTATGCTGCACGCTATTGCTCTCAAGACAATTTGGGGTTATAGGTTATAAATTTTCATTATTATCATTAGTTAAGTTCTTATTAGAAATTTGCTAATTAATGAGGTAATTTTGAATTTAATCACTTAATCTTAGAATAAATAGAGAGTTGCAGAGACCACTAATCCACAAAATATTAGCTTTTATTGTATGTATGTACATTCGGCTGTGTACATTTTATTCCTCAGCGTGTACATTCAGACAACTTAAACAGTAATTATTATTACATAATTGATGTTCGAAAACAAAACGTTAACGATTTTGTAAAAGATCTTAAATAACCTATGTCCAAGCATTAATTTTACGTTCGAGGTTGAAGACGAAAGACAACTCCCATTCCTGGATGTTATAATACAAAGATGTAATAGCAAACTAGCCTATGATATTTACAGGAAAGATAATTTTATTCCAAATTGCATTAAGAAAGACTCCTGTCGTTCTTACTCATCCAGTGTCACAAAAGTTCAGCGCATTTTATCATTTAATTAGGCATACACTAAAACTACCGTTAAGCTCTGAAAATACGAGGGTTGGGGCATAAGTCATGGCAACTATTTTTTTTCTCATAGCTAAGGGATGGTATCACAAAATGTCATATGTCTCGAGGAAACATAAGTTTGAAGTTTCCCTCCCCAAACAAAATTCAAACAATAAAGTGAGCCCCGCCATGCGTTGACATGGGAGCTCGGGGATATTGGTCTCACACAGTGTCATAATCGAGTGGTGGTGGACTTCCTTAGTTGATGAGAATGTAAATAGAAGGTTCTGCTCCACCGTTCATTCATAGTATATTTCCATAACACCAGATGGCCCTGTGATTTCCTTTTGTTACATAGAGAACAATGTTAAATCGGTTCTTAGTCAACCGCCGTGCAGGATGGATGTAACCAGAGTTGAACAACGCTCGTATATCAATATAGCCGGTCTCCGCTGGCTTTGGTAAGAATTAGAGCACCCACTATACTCTCCGGACTTTTCTCCATGTGATTTTGATCTTATACGGACGGTAAGGAACCACTACGTGATAAGACTGCTTCAGACATGAATGGATATTGCAAATACCCGTATTGTGCAACAGGAGATGACCAGATTTTGACATGGTGAGAGAAATGGTGAAGCAGATGATATGGGCGCCTGTCACATCGTTGGCAGCGTACTGTGAACGTTCAGGGTACTACTTTGAGGCCCTTTAGAACGGGTATGTGTGCTGTAATGATTCTGGAACATGAAAGTTGTAATGTTATATCAACTACCTTAATAAACATGAAGAGCAAAATATTTCCATGTTGCTAAATGTCCGTACATTTCCTCCATTCCTTGTCCTTTCATTTATATAGTTCGCATTTTCCACCCACGGTCGAATTCTCACAAAAAATAGTTGCCATGACTTATGCCCCAACCCTCGTAGAACTAAAGAATCAGATTGAATCAAAAAATTTGGCCTGTCTGGCTAGCATTTATACAACGTATGTTACGCCTAATGTTGACAACGATCAGTGAACATAACGCCTGGGCTGCATTAAACGACGCATATGAGACTTGTGTCGTATTAAAAACCTGAATGCTAAATCGCTGGCCGAGCGAGAAAATATCAAAACGGTACTTAGCAGTAGTCAATAATATTTATAAAAAAAAATTCAAAAAAACTCCCCTGAGTGGATGCCCCCTTACAGTGGGTCAGGGGTTTGGGCGCTTCAGGGATTCTGTGAGCTATACTGGCTGTAGTACTGCTACTTTAGGATCACCCTTACCAGAAAGGTCATGGTGAGAAGTGAGACGAAGAGTATCCAAACAAACATATATCTTATGATGTTGACGACTGAGAGAATTCATACTGCATCGGGTGTAGCGCAGGCTAAAGTCACCCGCGTTCGGGAGTTAGGCAGAGGCTCTTGTTCGAAAAATAGTCGACAGTCTCCCGGCTGTTATCTCAGAGCAATGCCTCCGAGAAGCCCCACCAGTGCACTCGCTATGCGCTTGGGGAAACGGTCGGGGCCAGCGCATGCCTTTACCCAGGAGGAGAAACGGGTAAAGCGACAACGGGAACTGGTGCTGTTAATCGGCACTTGGAACGTATTCTCCATGACAGGAAAGGAATCAGAGTTAGTGGAGGAAGCCAAACGGTATCGACTGGATATCATAGGTATTACCTTTACGAAACGTCCGGGTTCTGGAACTGTGGACTTAGGAGGGTGGAAGCTTTTCTATTCTGGTGTTGACCCTAACATGACTGCCCAGGCGGGAGTGGGGATACTCACAAGTCCCGGCTGGCAAATTATGTTGCAGATTGGACCCCCTTAGGTGGAAGACTGTCTCCTGAGGCTTCAGATAGGGAAACAGTCTCTCTCTCTATTCGTTGCATATGCTCCGAATGCAGTCACAGAGTACCCACTTTTTCTAGATGAAGTTGATGCTGCTCTTAGCAGGAGAGGGAGTGCAGATTCTGTCATCCTGGTGGGCGACTTCAATGCACACGTAGAGGCGGATGACCAAACGTGGAATGGTGACACCGATTTAAATGCGAATGGGAGGTGCTTGTTGGATTTCTGTTGCAACAATGGACTTTCCATCACAAACACCTTCTTCCAGCACAGGGATGTTCATAAGTATACCTGGTACAGGGATGCAATGGACCAGAAGTCACTGATTGATTTTATAATCGTTTCAGCAGACTTATTCCGAACAGTGTTGAATACTCGTGTGAGAAGAGGGGCAGAACTATCAACTGATCACCACCTTGTTGTCTGCACTTTGTGGTTCTCTAAACCCATGCCAACTATGCGAAATACTAGGTTCAGACAAACTTGGCGCATCAAATGGGAGGCATTGGAGGATAGAGCTGTGAGGAAGACCTTTACAGATAACATATCTTCAAGTTTCAAAGAACTACCCAGTGATCATGGTACTGTTGAAGAGGAGTAGCAGTTGTTTAAAACTGCTGTGATTACTTAGGATGCACTGTGCTGTGGTCGTAAGCGGCTGAGTGTGGTGCAGGGCGATGAGAAAAGGACTGCATGGTGGAACGGTGAAGTCCAAGAAGCTGTCAAGGCAAAGAAGGAAGCCTATTTGCTATGGCTTGCAAATAAGTCAACTTCGAGTCGAGCGCGGTACACAGAGGCGCGAAAAGCAGCAGCAAAGACAGTATCAACAGCTAAAGCCAAGGCCTGGGAGAAGTTCGGGGAGAAATTGGAGGCAGACTATGGTTCGGCAAACAAGGTATTCTGGCAGACCGTTCGCCGCCTCCGTGGAAAGAAGTCTCTTTCATTACAAACTATTAAGAGTTCAGATGGGAGGCTTCTGAAAACGGAGGAGAGCGTGTTGCATAGGTGGAAGGAATACTTTGCATCTCTTCTTAATCCGGTGACAGCAACAACTGAGGCACATGAGGTGCACCTTGGAGCGGAGAATAGTCATGGTAGTACCACTGAAGCAGAAGTCAGATGGGCAATTAAGTCCCTGAAGACTGGCAAAGCTGCAGGTGATGATGAAATCCGCTCTGAGATGTTAATGGCCTTAAATCAGGATGGTATCCTGTGGCTGACTCGAGTGTGCCAGGTTGCTTGGATATCTGGACAGGCCCCTAAGCAATGGCAGACAGGAATTGTGATCCCTATCTTCAAAAAGGGAGATCAGAGAGATTGCAACGACTATCGAGGCATCTCTTTGCTCAGCATTCCTGGGAAAGTGTATGCTAAGTGTCTGGAGAAGAGAAGTCGGGAAATAGTCGACTCCAAACTGTCGGGGGAGCAGTGTGGTTTCCGACCTGGCCAAAGCACGATGGATCACATCTTTGCTCTAAGGCAAATCTTTGAGAAATCCTGGGAGTATGCAAAAGAGGTCTACGCTTGCTTTGTAGACCTCGAAAAAGCATATGACGGAGTTCCTCGGGAGAAGCTCTGGCAAGTGATGCAAGAGTATGGAGTGGATGGGCAATTACTGGTTGCTATCATGTCTCTGTACGAAAGCTCTGAGATGTGTGTCCGGATAAATGGCATTAAGTCAAGACCGTTCACAGTGGGTGTTGGACTCCGCCAAGGGTGCATACTGTCACCCCTCTTGTTCATTATCTTTTTGGACTGGATAGACAGGGGCAGCCGAGGCGATGAGTGTGTTTGTGTGGGTGACGACTTTGTCCTCCTTGGGTCTTCTCGCACGAACCTTCAGCATGCACTAGACCGGTTTGCAGCCAAATGTGAAGAAGCTGGGATGAAGATCAGTGTGGCTAAAACTGAGGTTCTGGTCCTTTCAAGACAGCCTGCTCAGTGCACGCTCTCCATGTTAGGGGAGCCTCATTGAGACAGGTGGAGAAATTCAAGTATCTCGGGATTGCATTCATGAGTGATGGACGGCAGGAGAAAGAATTGGATGCTCGGATCGGTGCAGCAAGCTGTGTCAGACGTGAACTGTGGCAATCCGTGGTAACGAAACGCAAGCTGGGTAACAAAGCCAAGCTCTCCGTCTTCAAATCTGTCTTTGTCCCCATTCTCACCTATGGTCATGAGGCTTGGGTAATGACCGAAAGAGTGCAATCACGGGTACAAGCGGCTGAAATGAGATTTCTGAGAGGTGTGGCAGGTGTTACCCTACTAGATAGAGTGCACAGCAGCACAATGAGGGAGTCTTTAGGTGTTGAGCCGCTACTTCTCCGCATTGAGAGATCTCAGTTGCGCTGGTATGGCCACGTGACACGGATGCCGCAAACTGGTCTTCCTAGGCAGTTGTTATTTTCCAAGCCGGTGGGTAAGAGACCAAGGGGTCGGCCTAGAACCAGGTGGCTAGACTACATGGAGAATCTGGGTTCGAGTCGCTTGGGTATTACCAGGGAGGACATGCACCTGATGGTGGAAGATCACGATCGCTGGAAATCCTCCATAGGGCTGCTGCCCCCGTGACCCTAACGGATAAGCGGGTTTGAAAAGTTAGTAAGTATTCAAAAAAACTTTAGAATTTAAAGCGTCACTACCCTTAGAAGTTCCAATAATACAAATAATAACTTTTTTATCCTCCCCTACAACCTGCAACTCAATAAAGGGATTGTAACCCTTGCCAAAAGATTCGGTTTTAAAATAGCTTACAAAAGCCAAAACTCGCTAAAAAATTTCTTGGTAGCACAAAAGACGGCATACCAGTAGAAAACAAATCAGGGGTATATGGAATTACTTGTGCCTCGTGTGGGTCCTACTATTATGGTCAGATGCAGAGATCTTTTAAAGAAAGATTAAAAAAACATATATCCTCATCACAAACGTGAAAATAGGTGTGTCCAGCTTTGCCGACTATATTCTTAATTGCAATTCTAATGATTTAAAGTTAGTTAAATTTTTACATACTACCACCAATAGTAAAATGTAAAGTTTTCTAGAATCTTTAGAAATTTGTAAGAAGAAGAATTCCTCCACCCTTTTACTAAACAGTGTCAAAGATCCCATGCCAGTCACTGATTGGTTAAGGTTGGCAAGAACTTTTTGCTTCATGATTGGTCCATTCTCATATTTCCTTTTTTTATCTATAATAATACTTACTGTTTTAGTTGTCTGAATGTACATGCTGAGGAAGGCTGCTTAGCAGCCGAAATATACATATGTGTAATAAAAGCTATTATTTTGTGGATTAGTGGTCTCTACTACCCTCCACAGTTTCGTTGGTGTTCATCAATTTCCTTACACTTAATCTTACTAAAACCTACTGTAATCTTGATTCCTATATACAGGGTTAGCCTAAATGATTCATCGGATTTTAATAAACAATGCTTTGAAACCTGATGAATCATTTAGGCTAACCCTATATATACAGAAGGTCTCACCTAAAGTGAACAAACAGCCAACTTCTAAAATACAAATCTGACAGAGTACTTTCAATGGAAGAATTATTGTACTTTTATGCGAGGGTTTTTATGTGTATTCCATTTCCCAAAAAAACAGACACCATTTTCGAATATAGAAGTCAACTTTGAAATGTGCAATGAAAAAACCCTATTTTTAATGGTATAGTGCAGACCCGCTAATCCGAACCCCTTGTAATCCGAACAGGCCTTTGGCAATATGTAGCAGTTGATTTACTGCGTATTCTCTAGACTTCTCTAATGAATTCGCCTCATGTATATGCAGTGCACCTGTTCAGTCGCATGATTAGTGCACCTTACAGTAGACACGTTGTCATAAGTTGTAAATTCACTACCAGTAAGTAGAAACGTAGGTTTGAGATATGCCTACTCGCTAATCCGAACAACCTCTTGTCTGAATTAGTTCGGACTAGCGGATCTGCACTGTATTTTCAGATTGTACACAACATTTGAAAAATGTTTTATTCTTGGTGTTTGTTTTTTTTTTGTTTTTTTTTTCTCTTGTTCATCAATTTTAACGAAAACAAAGATTGACAGTGCTCTACCCCTCTGATCAACAATATTCGATGTCAGACATATCAGTTTATCGCATTAGAAATCTTCTTGTATTGGTTTAGCTTAACTTAACTGACAAGCTGATAAGATATGATTTTCCTGAAATCATACCATAGATAATTATTAAACAGAAGGTAATCAAAACTTTTCATTTCCACTGAATTTATTATCCAGAACAAGACCTACATATACATTTCGATCACATTGTGATAATCAGCAAAGTTGAAGACAATGTTGCTGCCACAATTTAAATGAAAATTTGAAAGAACGGGTTACAACGATTTCAGATTCTTTCAAACAACTGTTCAGAGAATTTAAGCAAAACAAAGAAAATAAGAATTACAAAAATAAATAAGAAACGAATTAATGCTATCAAATGTAATAAAGATTAAATTTCTGAGGGTATTGTCTATGAGCTATATAAAGTCATTAGAAACACACGTGCAAGCACTTTGTCCACATTCTCCCATAGACTAGTAACAAGATTGTGCCTGCATTGGCTGCTGAAGAAGCAGACTCCTATTATGAGGAAAAATTGGCAATCCTCACATTCACTGCAGCACTGAAAGATATCACTCCCTAATAAAATTGTTTAAAAACTTTTAAACTGAAGAAGAATTTTAACAGGTATAGCATTCCCCACATTGTTTGTTAAATCTTCATAAACGTAGGTATTTTGTACTTTGGAGCACCAGTAAATTATGGGGGATTATCTATAATTAGAGACCAATTTCATAAGACCAGATGTACATCCCATGAAGCAGGCAGAACACTACTTTAAAATGTCCAGAATGTTACTTATTTTATGAAAAAAGAAAATTTCAAAGCTCTTACTCAGATATTTGCATTACAATGATTTATTCAAAGATGTGACTTTAGGGAAGAATTAATTCAACCTCCTTCTCTCCCTATTTATGGATTTAGAAGATCTTATCTAAAAAATAATATTAAAACAACAAATAAATGATAATTCAGATTTACCTGTAAGCAGCAAGCAAAGGAGAAAATACTGAATCTCCATCGAAAATGTACAAATGATCCCAGCTACATTCAGTAGCAAAATGTTCCAACCTTAGTCGTAGATAAGAATTGGAAAAATTGGTTTCTATTAACCAGGTGCACTGGATATCAAAAGTATAATTCCCAGGGCCATCACTTATAAAGCCTGTTTCACTTGTTAATCTGTAAAGTCAAATAAAATTACAAATCAATTTCATATTACAAATATGTATTTTTAAAATGTCTAATAGTATCCATTTAAAAAAAATGATAAACAACCACTGAAAGTTATTTACTATCAAAAGGTACATAGAATCGACTCCACTTATAAGAGCTCCAGATAAATTAGCGTTCTGCTTAAAAGAGCTACTCTTCATTTCCCCCCTCTATTTTATGTGTTATTTAACTCCACTAAAAGAGCTTTCTGCTTATAAGAACCCAATTTTGACACTTTTTTCCAATTTGGAGCAATCATAATTCTTCATGCTTTTAATCAAGACGCAGTTTTCATTCATTAACAATTCCTCATGCTTTTAGCCAATCAGAGTATTGTTTCAATTGTTCATAGATTCACATGTTTCTAACCAATCAGATCACAGCATTTAATCATTTTCAAAGCATATGAAGGGGTTCTTATTTTCCAAGGCAACATCATAAAGAATTCTTGAAGTTGCTGGGACTTAAGTCAACTGTTGGCAAAACACCAAAAGAAAGGGTTACCACTCTCCTCCTGTGTAATGCAACAGAATCAGAAAAGAAGGCATACATCATTGGAAAGTCTAATACCTCTTAAGCCCGACTTTCAGGTGATAATACGGATTGTGATTAGTGACACGGATTATTACTAATCTGTGAAAAATGATTTCCTGGTGAATTTCTAGGAATAATTTGCATTGCCATCTGATAGCTTTTTAATTGAAAATTTAATTAAATAATTAATTTTTGATTATTACAAGTAATTTAATGGTTGTTCAAGGTTCATGCTAGGACAAAAAATCTACGAATCAATTTGACTCCCAAGCCTGAAAGCTGCGAGTCAAATTTCAGAAGACGCAATTCAAATTTAAACTTCTTTTTAACTTCTATGTTTTTACATACAACTACAATCTCTATTATTGCTGCTATAGTCAACTAGAAATTTAAACAAGACCGCATGTGACAAACTGAAGTGAGGTTAAAATATGGTGAGAAGGATATGGGCTGATGATATTCAAAATTTAACGAGTTAATTATGACTCGCTGGTCAAAAAATCAGGAGTCAATTTTTAGCAAAAATGCCCATTTGTCGCGTAAATTGTGAGTAAGTGTGAATTCTGTTGTTTATTAATGCAATGATAAGACTCCTTGTTAATAATTGCAATAATAGATAATTAATTAATTGTTGATTAAATTTGTTTCACCATATACTCATTTAAAATTTTCATTGTTTATTAATAAAAGTTGCTTCAGCTATTCCAAGGAAAGCTAAATAAGAAAAGCTATCACTCCCATTTCAAGAATGAACACCTCGGCCAATTGTACACTGATAATAAATGCAGTAATTTTCATTTATTTCCGTTGTCAATGTTTTCCTCCTAAGTTATAAACAGGGTTCGAACTTAGTCCATGCTTCAGTCTTTTCTTTTTATTGACTTATCCATAACTGATATTGAAGAGAGTGGTGCCACTATGTTCATTAAACTTGCTACGAATGAATGGTGAGTATGCAAGATGCAGCATTGAGAAATCGTACATACTCAACGTGCTAATCGGGTTTAAGAAACTAGCTTAGCAAAGACAGCTTAAGTGAAACATGAGCTAGTTTATTGATAGGCCAGGTTTGTTCGCACTACTGTTTAGGCTAGCTTAAGTATGCTGAGCCAGCTTAAAATTTGTAGCGTGGATGGAGTATAAGACTCCTTCGTACTTTAAAAGATCACAACTGCCTCTGCCTTATTATAGCACCACAAATGCATGGATGACAAGCAGGATATGGACTTATATTTAGAAATAGTTGCTAGGGAACTCGGAAGCCAGAAAATCATTCTTCTCGCCGACAATGGTGCATTCTATACGTGACAACAGGACACAACATAAGACTTGGATTTTGGTTTTATTTTTGTTTTTTGTTTTTTTTTTTGTTTGTTTTTGTTTTTTTTTTAGCCCTGAACACCACATCATTGACCAGTCACTTGAATCAGAAATCTTCTGCATAAAAAAGGTGCATTACCACACTCAAGCAATGAGGCAAATGGAGAATACATTGACATCAATAAAAATCTTGAATGTTATTTATTGTGCACTGGCTGATCAGGAAATTTATTAAATGGTTAAGCAAAACTAAAAGAATGATGATAAAGAATAGGCAGTGGATGCAGAGGAAGAGTCACAGTCAGAGTTTTAAAACCAGTCAATTAGGCCATGAGGTGTTAAACACTCATTTAATCATTAAAATAAACTCTTCAGAAGAGAACTTTACTGAATATGAGTCTTACTACAAAAGTAAAAGATATGGTTCAAAAAAGAAAAAAAGCTTGATGTAAGCAAAAGTAATTAAAGATTATAGATTTTGTTGATGATGTTTAAAATACGGAATAAATTTGTTATAATAATTAAAAAAAAAAAAAGGAAAATAAATCGTTGGTTCTACATGCGTAAAAGCAATGGCAGAAACCAAAAAAAACCAGAAAAATTTTATGACTTCACTTCCTGCTTACACCTCTTCTGCCCAGCTGAAATTTTCTGCTTTTTGGAGTAGAGTTGAATTCAATTTTTGTGGCAGAAAGTAGGGCAGAAACTGGTTGCTCAGCCAACAGAAAACAATCTCTGCAGTGACTTCACAGTCATATCCTCTCTCTCACAAAATAAAAAAAAATGTAATACTGAGCTCAAGAAGGTTAAGAGACCAAGGAAGAAAATTGATATACAGGGTGCGCCAGAGAAACTTATTTGAAAAAACTCCCGAGCGGTGAGTTGGGTGGGTAGAGGGGTGATAGGGGGCGCTACTGGAGGGGGAAGTCCCCAAGTTTGTTTCTCTCTCCAGTCAGGTGCCATCATGCTCTGGTCTAGAGAACAGCGGGCTTTCGCCGTCGAGAGCTTCTTTTCTAACTGTCGCTCACTTGTTGCTACGCAACGTGCCTTCCGCGCTTGCTTTGAAATTCTTCCTCACAGACTTGTTCCTGGCCGTAATTCGATTCTGTCATGGGTTAACTCATTTCGAGAGTGTGGAAGTGTCGCAAAACCCAGAATTGGACATCAATGGACCACCAGAACTCCGGAAAATGTCGAAAGAGTAAGGCAGTCAGTTCTGCGTTCTCCCCGGCGTTCGGCTCACAAACACGCAGCTGCTTTGGGAATTTCTGACACCACTGTTCGACGAATTCTCCACCAAGACCTTCAATTTCATCCCTATAAATTGGCTGTTGTGCAAGAATTAACTGAACGCGATTTTGTTGCCCGTCAAAATGCATGTGAAATGCTGCTTGACAACCTGCCTGAAGACGCGGTCGTTTTTTCCAGTGACGAGGCTCACTTTCACATTTCCGGCTGCGTCAACAAGCAAAACATGCGTTATTGGAGTGGTGAAAATCCACGTGAACTTCACCAGAAGCCACTTCATTGTGAACGAGTAACTGTATGGTGTGCAATATCGGTAATGGGAATAATTGGTCCTTATTTTTTTGAGGAAAACGAACGCGCAGTTACCGTGAATGCAGCTCGGTACAGAAACATGATCGAGGAATTTTTTCTTCCACGCCTCGAAGAAATGAACGTTAGGGATGTTTGGTTTCAGCAAGATGGAGCCACAGCACACACAGCACGAGACTCAATGAATTTTTTGCAGCAACATTTCCCCGACCGCCTCATCTCTCTCAGAGGCGATCTCCCATGGCCGGCTCGCTCTCCAGATTTGGCTCCATGCGATTTTTTTTTATGGGGCTATTTGAAATCCCTGGTTTATGTCGATCGAACACGGACAATAGCTCACCTCAAGAACAACATTCGCGATGCCATTGCCAACATACCGATCGATATGCTGCAAAGAGTGGGCACGAACTTCTAAAATCGACTTAATCAGTGTATGCGCAATGGGGGTCGCCATTTAAACGATGTAATTTTCAAGACTGTATAAAAAAAAATTGGGATATTGTATTCTCAAATAAAAAAAGAATTAAAACAATAACTGAAGTACTTTTGTTTTTATTGACCTTTCAAATAAGTAAGTTTCTCTGGTGCACCTTGTAGAAGAAGTTTTCACAAGGTTTGAAGACAAAAATTCAATATGACGATTGATGTGGAATGGATAAACAGTTTAGATCGCGTCGGCTTTGGTGCAGTGCATTGGTACAGTGCAAAAATGACCAATTAAAACAATGGATGATGCTTGGGTAGCAGACTTCTGCCATCCCATCCTTTTCAGTTTCTGTCATGCAGGACACCTCCAGGAACAGAAAATAAAAAAAATAAAAGAAAATTACACCCTGGTTTCTGCTTGTGGGAACCACGCTTAACTGTCTTATGTTGTGTAAAGTCCACTTATATGAGCCTTATTTTCAATTCCCTGATTAGGCTTATAGGACTCTTTCACACAGTCCAAATCAACCCCGGGTGATGGCCCGTTACCCAGACAAATATACATGGGAAAGACATGGATCATTTACATTATCCGGGCACAAGCAAATGCCCATCCGGGCGAATGAAAAGTCCCGGCATTCCTCGGTCTTGGATGGGCAGTGGCAGACGGTGTCAGTCTTTGGCAGTCATGAGAACTTCACATGATCTGGAGTTTTGTCATCCGGGCGATGTCTTTGTGTCTTGCTGCATTGTCTATTATCCTTCACTTATCGTACTTCTTTTTTCTTTTGTACATAATTTCATGCAGAAAAGAATGAACTAGAATTATGATTGTACATTTATAGTGCTTAGTTATTTAAATATATATTTTTAAAGTGTATTAAATTTGAAAATTGGGTTAAAAACAAAGCTAAAGATTTTATATAATTGATAAAAATAGTTAAGAAACATCAATTACTTAAACATCTGAGGTTTGGCATGCAAAAAAAAAATCCTCATAAGACCATTCTTCATTTACTTTTTTTGTGTAAATGAAAAAGATTTTATGTTTAGACTAAAGTTAATAAATTTTTCTTTGAAATTATTTCTTTAGGATTTTGTCATATACAGAGTTCGAGAAGTAGGCTATAAACTGTCCTTTGCAAGCAGTCATTGAAATTACATCACAATTGATTCAAAATGTGCACCTTTTGCAACAAAGATGGCTCCACAGAATACACGACTTCATCCACTTCCTTTAGTACACTACATACTGCACCACCAGTTGGCAACATTTACAACTAATTTGTAACTACTTTTGAAACTTCAGTATCAGATTTTTACAGTTTTCAAAAACATATCGCTTGTTTCATCTCTTCTATCAATCTCAGTTTCAGAGATATTTACTTTTAAAATCAGTACTTTTAAAATTCAGTATATAAGAAAATCATTCTAACTGGTACACAGGGTGCTTTTGAAAAGGATGTCGTGAGATACCTAGCGATGTCTGTACCTTACAATAAACGCAAGCTTTCTCGTAAGTTTTGTCGAAATTGCATTCCTTAAAGGAGTAGACGGCTCGTTAAGTTTGGTTAAACTCCACCCATAACGTAAACAAAAGCGCATGATAAAAGTAAACACCACCACGTGATCCATTAATAGGTTTCTGCAAACTACCTGTGCACTAATGTGTTGGCCCTAAACTCAACCATTCTCACAGCCCACTGAAATATTCATAATTACTAGACCTCAGAAATGAACTTGTCCACAATTGATTTCTTAGTTTTAAAATCAAGTGACAATTGAAAAAAGCATATTTAATTGAAGTATGTTTTCGATCACACAGTTTACATTAGCCTAATTTGATTTTCCTGTGAGAGTGGTTGAGTTTAGGGCCAACACATTAGTGCACAGGTAGTTCACAGAAACCTATTAATGGAACACATGGTGGTGTTTACTTTTTTCAAGCGCTTTTGTTTATGTTATGGGCGGAGTTTAAACCAAACTTCACGAGCTGTTTACTCCTTTAAGGAAAGCAATTTCGGCAAAACGCATGAGGAAACCGTGTTTATTTTAAGGTGCAGAACACTCCTAGGTATCTCACGACATCCTTTTCAAAAGCACCCTGTATACGAAATTGATGGAGGCCTACAGTACATATTGGGAAAGAAAACGCACAGAATTCCGACCGGTTTTGTCTTTTATTCCTTGCTTTATCAAGGATACAAATGAAGAGGCATTTTTATATATAGATTTTGTTGGTATAAACAGTCAATGATTGGTGGAATACAAATTTATTGATTGGTTAGATACAAAAAAATTAAATTGCTAAAGCAAAGTTGGTTGATTGGCTGTGATTTGTTGAAACATGATGAGTGAATAAGGAAAACTTCCTCCACCGAAGGTTCGGACTCATGCACTCAAATGCACTTGTGAAGACAACATCCAGGCGCTGTCTGTCCACACAAACACCCGGATCGTGTGAAGGAGACCTTATATAAGCGGAGTCAATTGTATAACTGGTCAAATAATTCTGCTATACTGGGCACATAAAAATAAATTATTATAATGAACAATTCATTAACCGAAATTAATAAAAACGGCTGCAAAAGACAGTCTACATCAGCACTGGGCAAGAAGTGGACGCTATTGAAATGAGCACTCGTAGGTTGGGTTCCACTTTCACAAAGAGGGATCGGAGTTCAATGTACATAAACCTGTAATTCATTTTATTTCCTTGAATCACTTTTAAGTGCCTTGTTCCACAATTGCTTTGTCTTTATGTGAATAAGAAGGGAATAATTTGATTTGTATTTGTGTCAAGAGTTATTTCAGATTTCACAATCAAATTCAATAAAGGGATTCCATTTACAGTAATTTTTGAGGTATAATATGCGCCCCCTTCCCCATTTTGACCCTCCCTCCCGACCCTCCCCCCCTCCAAAGTATATATGTATTTTTTTTTTAAATCGTATCTTCATTGCGTTTATTATCAGTAAATTAAATAATATTTACATTTTATAATAGGTAGTACAGTCGTCCCTCCGCAAGTCGGTATTCTACAAGTCAGGAAATTCCACAAGTCGGCAACTTTTACCAAGCCAAGATGGCAGACAATGACTTCCAGATGGGGATTCTTGTTGGTGGTTATTACAATTAAAATATGCAAAATTGACTAATTTTATGGTTTCCACTAATGCATACAACCTGTTTTGAAGGGCTATCAAAGTCAATTACAGAAATTAAGATGCAAATTAATATAATCTTGCTCTCTTTGAGCTGTTCATTTCCCCGAAATGCGAAATGGCAACCAATTACAGAGGAACCCCTTCCATGCATAAAGCATGTTTTCCAATTAGCGTCGGTTTGGCGTTTGTTAGGTGTTTGGAATTTTTGAAAAACGCACTCGTTTTCCAATTAGCATCTGTTCGGCGTCGGTCTGACATCGGTCACGAGTCTTTTCAAGACCTGGCATGGCTAGATTTCTATACCTTGTCTCAGCTTCAGTTGAGAGTGACGTCACGAGTCAAGCGGTTACAGTTCGCCCGCATGAAGAAATAGTTCGAATAATTTTCTGCATAAAAAGTTCAAAATTCTTTCTGGAATCATTTCATATTTTTCTCCTCGATATAATAAAAAAAAATCGGCGGATAGAAAAGCCATTCGACGAAATTTAAAAAAATATAAATAAAATAAAATGAAGTCAGTCTGTAGTCGAGATTATTTGATTGTAAAATGGCGGCGTCTCTTGTTCCTGCGTCAGAAATGAAACATTTTTCACGAAGAGGATTAAAATACTTTAAACATTAATTTAAAAAAAAAATGATATCTGATACACACCATTTGACTATTCTACTTTCGAGAAGCCACGCGATTAAAGGGTGGTGTAATGTAGCATACATAGACTTAGAATAACTTATTCTTTTAACGGCGGAAGGATAAGATTTTGTGCACCATGTCTGGTAAGGGATCTCATTCCATGACGTCACTCAACTAAAGCTGAGATAGGGTATAGGCACAGATTACTGAGTAGACAGATACGACATTAGAGAGTGTGAGCGGTTGCGCCTGGTATGCTAGCGATCCTGGCGAAAAAGAGGTGAACTATGTTTCGTTGTCATGGAAATGCCATGGGAACCACGTTTCGTCTGAAATTAACCCTACATTAATGAAATTTGGGGGAATAACAGGGTACATAAGACTGTGTATACCATTAAAATTTGATCGAATTCCAACAAGAAGTTTCAGAGTTACTCATTCAACATCATAACACGTGCTCACTTGTGAGTACTAACTAGCACTTGTTACAATTTTGACTGTGTAACCCTGTATTTTTGGGGGTTTTTTCTCTGTATTTTATCAATGAAATATGAATGAAATGTAAATGAAATATTATGTCAAGATTGGTTAAAATACATGGCAAAGGTTTAAAATACATTGTACTTATCTTTTTTTTTTCTTTTACTTTCATTTCATTTTTTTTCAATTAATTTTGGAACTCAAATACACTGTTTTTCCATTGCAGAGTACAAATTATCAAGTAATTCCCTTCTTTTTCACTTGAGGGCGCGACCGTCAAGGCGCACCCAATCATCCCATGTTAAAAAGGGCTTATGTCGCATCTGTCTACTCGGTAATCTGTGGTAAAGGCGTCTTTTTAGAACTAGCCTATCAGGTGCAATCTACTTTACTATGGATTCTGGGTAGTTGTCTTCGCCGATTCAGATGGAGAATCACGGCTGCCGTAGCTGCGGTTCGCCGACACGGGTTCTCGTGACTTTTCCCTCGTGAATTTATTAATAGACAGGTTATAAAAATTTGGTGAATCGTTTATTTACTGAGTAAAAATGAGATAGTAATAAATTCAAAGCGCAAACGTGATCAGAGTGGTTGATATCCTCTTTTTCCATCACCTTGAGAGAGCGACAATTATTTGCAGTGACTCGACCTATCAGATCAGACCAGAGTCAGGATAACGGTTGAAAGTCGCTAAATGGAAAACGACCGCGTTCGCGTGCTAATCACAACGCTTCTGCAGGCGACGATTGCAAGAGGCTCAAAAGTCGCCGCGCTAAAGAGTCGCTAAATGGAAAACAGGCTTAAGCAGCTACATTTTCCTTTACAAAATTTAAAATGGCGACTTGTGATTACTGTTAACTTAAATTTGAAAATGAATCCGCCATCTTGGAATTCTACAAGTCGGAAAAATCCACAAGACGGCAAGGCCCTGGAATCTACAAGTATTGATTTTTTTTAACTTTTATTTTTTCCCCCTGCGTATTATACCCCGAAAATTACAGTATTGCTCAGTTTTTCTTTATTCGGATTCCCTTCACCTCACTCCCCTTCTCTTTCAAGGACTTCACCTGCCACTGCTCTGCGAGCCAGCATGCCTCTGCTAGTGAGGATGAACTGGCTCTAAGCAGTTGTTTTGGCCATATTGTTTGGATTTTCTTGATTCAGAGGCACACTTTTCTTTGAACGTATTTCTTCGAACCATATAAATACAGCTTTTTCCACATATTCATTTGGAGTATATATTTTCTTTAGTTGAGGTCCAACATTCACTTCCTTTGAATTTTTTGCAATTTTAATAGACAGTGTTGAAGATATGATGCCAAATTCAGCTACAACATGCTTCTTTTTTTAATTGACAGCAGCACTGATTTTAAGAGTTTCTTCCAGAGGAAATTGATCCCTTTTTTCGTGGAGGAATCCATGCTTATGTCTAGAGGGCAACTTCACAGTATGCAAATGCAGAAATGCATACATAATATAGCAGTGACCAGCTTGTAAAAGAAACTTGGAAGCAATTCAAAAATGGATCTAATCTATGGTGAGTGAGGTGTGGTCTTGGTCTGCAGTATGGTAAAGGAGAAGAAAAGGTCAATTTTCCTTTCAATACTGTTTTCTTAAAATTCAACAGAAAGAAACCAGTGGCTAAAGAAAATAACATTGTACAGGTAGCCCTCGGTTTACGCCGCAGTTCCGTTCCTACAAAAGCCGGCGCATATCGAAATTGGAGTAAAATGAACCCATATTTACAATTGAATTATAGGGTTAGGTTCTATACAAGTGAAAAAATGAACAAACAATTTTGTTTATTAACGCAATAATGTATACATGTAATTCAGTTTTACATATACAGTATGTACATGTATTAATGATGTTATACGTACATTTGTAAATTTAAATTTTAAAATATTTTATAATACAGTAAAAGAAAAACAGTCAAAATTTCAAAGTTTTGCTCTTACGTTTTTTGGAAAAAAGCATCCAGTTGTAATTGTTTAGATTTTTGTTTTCTTTCAATAAGAATTTCAGAACATGGTCGAATGGATGCGATGATGCTTCTTTTTACACTTGCACTTCGCTCCCAATGGTTGTCTAACTCACAAAGTTCATCCGTCAAAATTTCCATAGCTGAAAGGATATGCTTTAGATCAGCTGTTTTCATACTTTTGAAATCTCTTCCTCGTTTTCATCCTTCTGTGACTCTTCACTACGTGTATCTAAATCGTTGCATAATTCTTCTAAGTCTTCATTCGAGAGTGGTTGATCATGGGCTTCTAACAGTTCTGTCACATCTTCAGCTGTAACATCTTCCAATCCCACATCACACGCAAGTCTGGTAATGTCTTCAATTACAACATTCTCCTGATGTGCTACTTTTTCAAAATCGTGCATCAATGCGGGAAGAAGTTTACGCCAAACTCCATTTAAGCATTTCGCTGAAACTTCATCCCAAGCCGACTTGATGTTTTTAATGCTTTTCAAAATATCGAAAGATCGCCAATTATAAACAGAAATACAGTAATGATTCCGTACGTACAATAGTGTGTAATTCAGCTCCGTAGATATTCAGATACGTCAACACCCTGCGTCAAAACAGAAACCGAACTAACCATGGAACTAACTAACTATGATGGGCCTAATCATCTCATCAGTATATCACTGACCGGTTAGATTGTGCACTATGAACACCAGAGCAATCGTAAAATAATCTCAGGTGAAGGCCCTATATTGCATTGAGTCAATGCGAGTCCTGAATCTCTTCACTCACACGTCTCCACATGTGTACACGGGCATCATCTGTACCAACACAGAAGCAGGATTCGTCACTGAAGACTGCATATATTTGGCTTGGCACCAATGGCATCTAAATCTGGGGTGTTTCTGCAGTGAGTAGTATGTACCAAGTTGCTGTTGGACTTAGATCTATGCAAAGAACTCTGCATGTCCCCCAGGATGCCTGGAGAAGTCGCATGAAGATGGCATTTGCTGCACAAGCAATGCACTGATCTTCTCTTGCCTTCATTATCCAAGGTGGCCCGGACATGCACAGAGATGTTCAGCATGTTTTTCGTGTCACTGATGAACAAACCTTGAAATTTTGCTTATGTCACGCCCTACTTCAGAGTTGTACAATGATATGATCAACTGGTTCTGTATAAAGACCATTGATGAATCCTCTCTTGTACTCCCACATCCTGTGCTGTCGAGGCATACAGAGCTTTGCATCCAATATCAGAATTGCTACCTTTGATAAAAGACTTCGTGCATTAAAGGTGTAAGGTAATTGACAATGCTGGACTGCCGCAAAACATTGTAGAATGTTTTCATATGTAAGAAGCTGCAAATGGTCACAGCAGTTTGGCTTGGTTCACTTGGGAGAGGGGGAGGTTGGATTACATTTGATAGTATCCGTATATTAATTAAATGGCTAACACAAACGATGTTAAGTAAATTCTTAACATTAATACGTTTTATTAGAAGTGGTGTCATGATCATCTTGAATAAATAATGCATAGTAGAATCCTGAACATAGTAACATAAGATAAATTTGGTAGAATAAATTAAAACAAAATAAAAAATAGTATAAAAATAGTAAAAAAAAAAAAATAGTATAAAAGAAAACTTAAAAGACACATTATTCAAAACTTAATTTAGGTTGCTCAAACATAGCTGGCATTTTCTTCACACTAAACATTAATCAGGACAGTGAATGAACATTTCATTCGAAATATTCCCCATCTCTATGCAATTTAAGTATTGTTCTGGCCGCTTCCACATTGCTGCAGCAAACCTTATTTTAGGGGTATGCCAAAACTATTTCTAGATAGCCATTGAAGCTCATCAATAGAGAAGAAGAGCCCTTCACCATGCACCAAAAATTTTTAATTTTGTACATATAATATATTTTTGCATGCATTTCTTCTAGCGTCGAATACATTTTTGGCCGTCGATTGTATCCTAACTGCCTTGCTGCTGCACGATTGCTCATAAACCTTTTCAATCTTGGCTGTTAGTTTAATAGCTTGCACGTCGCTTTGGCGAATTTGAAACATACTCTGCTCATGGTGAAGATAAACTCCACCGTGCTCTTGCTTATAATAATAATAATAATAATAATAATAATAATAATAATATATAATAAAATACTGGTGTTTCTAACACCTCTCAAGCGCTCTCATGACCGTTTAGCCCCACGCGCGCGCTCGTGAAACCTTTTGATTGTTAGCCTCGAGCATCGAGATAAAAAGTCCGATCAGTAAATAAGAGCAAGAGCGTACATTCAAGTGTTTTTGATAAGAGTTTTACGCGTGATTATTTATTTTCCTATATTATAATCTGGTGGGGATTTATTAGATTTCAATGCATTTATTCTTTTATGAAAAAAAATATGAGCGTTAAAAACGCAAAAATCTACGAGAAACCTAACGAAACTTTAAAGAAAATTCGAAACCTAAGAGAAAAAACTTTAAAAAATAAAAAATGTAAAACAATCTTCGCTTTTATCTTCAGCTTCTTCGCCCCTACCGTGTATCCAGCTATAAGAAATTTTAAAAAAGAAGATTTATCCTAAAAAAAAAAAAAAAAGTGTATCCTGACGTGTTTTGTGCCTTCAGATTCATTACAAAACTATAAACGCATTTGGAACATACTTCGAGGTGGGATCGGAATGAAAAGTGAAATATGAACAGAATGCCACTTTACAACATATTTGTTGGCCTTCGTATTTGAAAACTTACATTCGTATTTTATTGGCGACGTGAAAAGTGAAATATTGTAATATATAATGAACTATACATTGTAAATACAGAGTAATTAAAGATCTGTAATGTATATTATGTGCTAATTTCGTTTGAAATTCATTATGCAACTTTTCATTTGAATTTCCGGCGCAAAAAAAAATACGAATGTACCTTCTCAATCCATGAAGTACAACTTTGTTTCGATGAGATAAAAAGGCGACGGGCAGTGGGGAATTCAAATGAAAAGCGAATAAATGTAATAAATATTGAACTGTACATTGTATATACAGGAAAATTAAGGTACTGTAATGTATATTATGGGCTAATTTCGTTTGATTTTCATCAGTACATCATAGACAATTCGTTTTACTTGTCTATCATAAAGGGGGAGGGGGGTGCGGCCTAACTACCGTTTTTTTTCCTAAAATGATACGTTTTAATCGGTGCGGCCTAACTACCGCTGCAGCGTTATTACCGTAAATTACGGTATTTCCTTTTTTAAAAAAACACAAAATAAGTTATAATTCACGTGTAGGTAAAGACAGGAGTAATAGTTAATTCCGTACATAACAAACTTTTGCTCCTAGAAACAGGAAATTGTAATTTGTTGGCTAATGTGCTAGTTAAAAATGTTAATGAAGGGAGATTGATAAACTATAGATACCAATATGATGCTTGTATGATGCATTATATTTAATAGTAAGTACATGGTGCAATAATTATTTAATCTTTGTGTGAGTTAAATATCATCCCAAAAGTTACAAAATTTATAAAAATAATTAAATGTGGATAATTAATCTTTTTTCCTTAAGTGCTCGTTTATCACATTGGATTATTAAATATAATTCGTATATGGATTTTATAAAAAAAAAAATGATGGTCGCAAATTGGAAAATTGGAAATATATATAGTAAATTAATTACATATTCCCATAAGTGTTAAAAAAAATCATCGAAGGCGAGATTTGAACCCGTACCTACAAAACAGAACGCCTGAACTTTATGAATTTTTTTCTCGGAAAATTTTGAGAAGTGCATCGAATGGCTTTGCATGTGTGTTTAATTTGGCAAAAGCTACACGTGCATTTTTTTTTTTTTTTTTTAATCAAAATTCACGAGTCAGAGTACTCAGGTTCTCCCTGTGAGACTTGGCTTTGCTACCCTTATGTGGATGGCCGAAGCAGCCACTCTTTCACTCCAAAAAAAAACACATTATCCACAAATACTCCATATACTGACATATTAAACCCATGTATTCTCACTACATCCATGAACACACCCAGAAACTTCCAGAAGCAACAACATCTGGTAGCAATAGTAGGTTTTCCCCAGAATATTTTGGCAGCCAGTGGGAGGGATACAAGATTATAAAAACTTTGTTTAAACAATCTCAAAAAAATTTATTTATCTTCAACAAGATTTAATTAATTGAATAATGTCAAAAATAACTGACATAACAAAAAAAAATGTCAAAAACTGACAATTTCTATCGTAACAACACAGTTTAACAACTTAAAATTGTAGAAGAAGTCTAAAATCCTTGAAAATTTAGCCCTGAACTAAAATTTGGGAACTTGTAAAAGATTTTTTGACATAGCTTACGTTATAAAATTAAACTCTTCAACATAAAATAATTCATTTGTTTTAAACAATTTTATAAAATATTTTGTCAAGCCCCGAATATGCAGTGGCTAATCACAGGTGTTCTGAATGGCAGCGGTGAGGGGGGGAGGTCATCTTCTGTTGAAGCAGTTTTTAACCTTTTTCCAGCTTGCACCCCCTAAGAAAGTTTTAGATAAAATATCACACTCTCTTCAAGATTTTGCCAATCACAAAAAATTTTTTAAAAATAATAAAATTTGCATTTTTTTTTTTGTCGCAATTTTTGGATCCCTGTGGAAGGTGAGGGAGGGCTTAATATTTTGGTTAAATCCCTGCGATTTTAAAGATTGCAGTAGACTGTTGTTATAACGGAGTTCACTAGAATCCCTAAAGAGTTTGTTGTGACCAAGGTTTTGTTATATGCGAAACTCTGGCTGCATCTAGAAAGTATTCACGAGGAGAATATTCGCCACCGCTCGTGCCTACTTGAACCCCAACCCATCTCAAAAGTCACCAAGAGGTGCCATGGTAGACAGAAAGTTTCTCAAAAGTTCCCTCCTCTCCACTGCGAGTAACCACTCAACACCCTGGTCATTCGCCGATTGTTTCCTGAACTTGCTCTTCGACGCTAGTAAAAATCATGGCTGCTGATCTCTCGATAGAAAATTTTCAAGTCGCAACACTGGGAAATTTTCAGTGTCCATTATGCGACAAGATTTTTACAGAAGAATTAGAAGCAACAGAACATCATAAAAGTCATTTCAATAAAGAAAGTATAGAAAATAAGTGCAATTTTATGTTTAAATAAAATATTAGCAAAACAAAAAAGAAAAAGAAAAAAAAAAACATGTGGCTGCTAACTACAATATACACCCCTGCAGCCCTAAAAAATTAACGTTATGTAGGATGATATTTGATTGTCCAGATTTAATTTTTAAATTATGAACGAATTATATCGTATAATACGAATAAAACGTAAAAAACTCAATCAAATTTTTTTTCGCACCGCATGCTGCAATTTTATTATTATTATCATTGTTTGGGGAAGCCAAACTCGGATCAAGTCCGAAAGCCAATCCCAGAGGCGGATCCAAAAGAGGGCCAAGCCCAAGGGACTCAAATGCGAGGGAAAAATTAGTATTATTATTATTATTATCATCATTATAGCCATCATGTTTATTCAATTTTGTGTTGTCTTAGTGATATTCATTTTGTTATTCGTTTTAGTTTTATCATTTCTTTACTAAATTTTTCTCATTGTTCTTATTTTAACAGTTTTGGTACTAATTAATTTTATTTCTACATTTATTTCATTAACCCCGTTTTTGGGCCTCGGCCTGTTGGGGGGACAACATTGAGCGATTCCCTCCAGTTTATCTGGTAGGATACTCCTGTTGTTGTTACATTATTATTATTATTATTGTAGTTTGGGGGAAGCCAAACTTGGATCAAGTCTGGAAGCCAATCCCAGTGGCGGACCCAAAAGAGGGCCAAGCCCAAGGGACTCGAATGCAAGGGAGGGAAAGTTACGCACTCGTGGGAGTATTGATATTTGAGTGTAGAATTTCCTTACTACGTGACAGGTGTTTAGAATTGTGGCTTTCTGTAAGGGTTTGTATAAGTGCGGGTTTAAATTTAGTGTTGACAGGCTTTTGTGTAGCGAGTGCGGAATAACCCCAGTGGCAGAAAGAATGACAGGAACAATGTGTACTCTGTTAACTACCCATAGGAGTTTTATTTCGTGTGCAAGATCCATATATTTAGTGATTTTGTTAGTGTATGTCTTTTGTAAATTGTGTGTTGGGGATAGAGATATCGATTATGTAAGTCACTTTGTTTTGCTTATCTACTAGTGTAATGTCTGGTCTGTTATGAGGGATAGTTTTGTCAGTGATTATAGCTGTCAAAATATAGTTTATGTGTGGTGTTTTCTAAGACAGTGTCGGGGATATATTTATAGTATGGAGTGTGAATGTCCCTTAGCTTGTGTATCTTAGCTAGATGTTGATGTATGATGTTGGCTACCTGGTTATGTCTTTGTAAATAATCTGTCTGTGTGAGTATTTTGCAACTGGATATGACGTGTTGGATGGTTTCCTCTGCGATATGGCATTTCCTGCAAGACCCATCAGTCGAATCTTTGATATGTTTTCTGTAGTTTTTAGTGTTAATAACCTGGTCTTGTATGGCAATCATGGTTCCTTCAGTTTCCCCAAAGAGACTCCCTTCACTCAACCAAAAGTTCGACGCTTTTTTGTCGACATGCAGCTGGTTGAGGTCAGAAGGATGTCTACTGTGGAGTTGCTTTCCGAGCCATGATTGAAGTTTAGTGCATGTTGCAGGAATGTTATGGGTGTTCTGCACGCTGTTCAGATTCAAAGGTGTGTATTTTGTATCAGCCATGCAGACTGCTTTGTGTAATGGTGATCTGTGTTGTTCAGAGTAAAAGAATTCTCTGAATGACTGAGTCAGTTTCTGGTGTAGATCTATTATGTCAATAAGACCTCTGCCTCCCTCTGAACAAGGCAGGGTGAGTCTTTCAATAGCTGTGTTTGGATGGTGCTTTGTGCTTTGTAAGCAGTTTATGTTGTTTCCTTTCAAGTCCCTCAAGATCTGTGTGTGTCCATTGTATGACTCCAAAGGAGTAGAAGAGTATTGGCATGGCATAAGTATTGATGGCCTTGATTAAATTTCTGGAATTTAAATGTGTTCTAAGTATTGTCTCTAGCCTATGAAGATATTGTTTAGTGAGTGTATTCTTTATGTGTTTGTGCTCCAGAAGCTTGGCTTGCTTAAATCCTAGATATTTGTAAAATTCGTCATTATTATTATTTTCACGTTCATAAGACAAGTGTGGAAAACTAAATATTTCATGTGATTTGTCGAATGTTAACAAGTACTGATTATACCCAAGTAATTTTTTAAATGATTCAGAGAACATATTGTTTTCTTGCAATACGGACGTATGGGTAAAGGGGCTTAACATCCTCGAACTGTCAGTCCTATTTATTTATCATTTCAAAACAATGGCTATGACATTCCTCTCGATCATAATTTTTAATATATTCGCGTTATAAACGAAATAAAAATGAAAGGCCTGTGTATATCAGCTGCGGCCGAGCCATATCTTCATCTGAAGATTCAGATGAATCTGATGTTAATAATGAAATAAACTTACAACAGCAGCTGCTGTTATTGCTTTCGCATTCTTCTTCCAGTAATAATGCAATTATATTAAAATGTAAACACACTTCAACCATTAAAATATTCAAAATAAAATTAATCACAAAAGAGAGATTTATTTAAAAAATACTTAAGATAAATTTAGAAGTTTAAATTTAAACTAACATTTTTTTTATAATTTAAAAAAAAATTTCAAATTAACTCCTAAATATAAAATTTAAAACAGTTGATAATGTACAGTTTTAAATATTAGTTATATTTAGATCTTAATTTGAAAATGTTTTAAGATTATAAAAAAAATATTAGTTTAAATTCAAAATTCTAAATTTATCATTAGTATTTTTTAAATAAATCTGTCTTTTTTGATTAATTTTATTTGGTATCTTTTAATGGTTGAAGTGTGTTTACATTTTAATATATCTTTTTATTTCAATATACTATCTCAAATAATGCAATAAGTTTTCTTTTTTCCACTCATCTCTTTTCTGAAGTTAGATTATGGTTGTTATTAGCTGAAGCAATGGCAACATGTGACTGTTCAGGGGTGTTGAACCCCTGGTTGAACCACAGTGTCTCGAAAGTCACCGCGACCAGACGCGACCGCTTGTGATCATACCAAGTGACATGGCAATTGGACGGCCGTTACGCAGTTACTTTCTAGACGCAGACTCAATTTTTTAAGGTAAGAAAACAAACAAGTGCTAAACCAGTTTAAAAGAATAATTTTTTAATCACAAACATGTTTGAATGAACATATTGTCTGAATTGAATAATCATTATTGGTTATTCTGAACAAACATTATACTGTAAACAATACTTTTGATTTTAAAAGATGAGAATCTTGAGTAGGAAACTTATGAAATAATTCAGGAAGGTGGATTGGTTATATGTTTGGTTATATAATTAGAAATTAAAACATTTTCAATTTTAATCAACCTTTGAAATACTAGAGACCCATTATGTCCGAATTACGGTAGCCAACATTTTGCCGCCCGTGATATAACAAGTCGCGATATACAGAGTTTACTGCTCTGCAAGAGATGGAGCCACCATCAATATGTTCAAATGACAATATTGCAATCATATCTTTTTTAATAGGTTTTAATGGACTTGATCGCTAAGCAATAAAAAATATTTTATCAATAATCATTCATTTAATTATGATGCATTTTCCAAAATCGGCAAAGCATAAAATAAAACCAACGTTTGATAAAGTAAACAAATTTTAGTAGCTTTAGGTTTACATATGCATATATGTATTGTATTCATTTAATCATCTATATAAAATGCTTTAGTAAATAAATATTATGAATATGTAATGAAATTTAAATATTAAATATATACTGCATTTTTCTTCTCTTAAAACAACAAAAAAACCCCAACCAAAACAGGGGGGGGGGGGTCCTGAGCATGATGGCGATATTCACAATCTGCCATCTCGTCAAAAATTCCTGCACAATGATGGACTTGTGAGATGATGCACTGTTGTGCAACAGCCACAACTTTCCATTGTCCACGATGATAAGAGAACACAAACACACTTTACGCGAATGAATGCCCACAAGTCGGAACTCGTCGAAACTGAGTATGTGTATGTGGCCCAAGGTTGTTGCTGCATGATTCCCTTTGTCGTCCAGATATGGCACCACTTACACCGTTTAACAAGCAGCAGTCCTGGAATTTTTTGAATACTACGTGTAGCAGTCCTGTGTACTACGTTTTGTTGAATGATAATAGATTTTTAATTACAATTTCCAATTCATTATTTGGCAGATCATTTTGTGGAATGAAGAGTCATTTTCAATGAAGATCAATAGAAGGTTGCTTGCAATATAGATTTAAAAAGCTACAGTTTTGTCGACATAAAAATGTAGTTGCTGAACAAATTTTTTGCATCGTGGCCCCAATTTCATAATACTGTCTGCATAAAAGTCCATTTTCTGGTTGTTAGAATCAAATTTGCGGACAGCTGATTTCACGTCCTTGTTAGAATCAAACCACTGTGCATTCACAAACCTCTTCTTGGACCAAACAGAGGAACATCAAAGGGAGCAAGGTCTGGACTGAACAACAGCGGATACTAGAGGAACCCCCAATCTATTTGGTACGAACCCTGTTGAACATTTATGGGACTTTTTGAAGAGGTCCCTATCCCCTTAGATCCGTCAGCTGGATCTGTGAAAGCAATCCAGAAGGCATGGCTCAACATCTCACCAGAATTCCATCTGTATAATCGATACCATGTAGGAATGCATCAAGTCTTCACACCAGTAACAATGTCTAATATAATTGCACTGTGACTGGAGCACAGCAAATGGGGGGGGGGGGGGGGGGCAGATTTAAGAGGAAACGTTTTTCATGTACTGAGCTGAAAAAAATCGTTTTTCTATATAGAGAGTAAAATTGGCCATTTTACAGTATTATTTTAGTAAGTTTGATGTATATTATTTTGTTACTCGAAAGTGGGGCTTGATTGACGATGTGCTTCAAAGTGCTCTGGAGCTCTGAAAATTGTTCAACTAGCTGCTACTGCTCCTACAGCATTCGGCTGATACGCTCCTTGTGCCAGGCAGTGTTCCTTCACGCTCTATTAAAACTGGTGGAGCAGGCTTGCTTCTTGGTCATTTGCAAAATCAACATGGGTGCCTCGGGGGATAAAATTATCGAGACTGTTTTACAATTATTGGATAGCTCTTCATCTGACAGTTCTTCCAATGAAAAAGTTTTAGCAAAAAAACGGGCAAAAAAATTCCAAAGATTAAGAATTTTGTTGATGTTGTCGATACATATACAGATGAAAATGTAAGTGTTACCAATTGTCACCTGCATATGTTTGGAGCAGTGAAGAAAAAAATTTCCATTCGACTGCTCCATTCATGCAGATTGATTACATGACTAGAGCAATCCATTTGCTCTCTGAGAGCGGTTAGTTGAATTCACCATAAGTTTATCAGAGAGTTTCTGTTGAAACTGCGAAAGAAGTGTTTTTCAAAATCATTCCAAAAGCAACGGTTGTGATGTCAAATTTTGAAAAGAAACTTTATAATGAAATCAGTCTGTTCTTAAATAATTGGATTAAAAGAAGAAAGCATGCTTCTAATGCTTAAATTAATTTACTACGTATAAAAAAAAATTAAGAGACTGTTATTTTGCATCCTTTAATTTTATATTTTTATAATACACCTTCACAAAAAAAGTGCCATGAATTTTTATTTCATGTCCAATTTTTTCTTCAAACTAAAGTAGTAACAACTACAACATATTATCGAAGATATCGTATCTTTTTTTTTCCATATTTCTTTGGCATTAAAACAGTTTATATGATTATTCAGAGTTACCACGCAAGAGAAACCAGAGATGTAACATATAAGTTTTCATGTTGGTGCAAAGTCATTGCACAGGATACACAAACTAAAATAAGAAATCTTAAAATGTTGCACTCATTGAAAATAATTCCTAGGATGAGCTCTGAAAACTTGCTTTCTTTTCTATTTCTCCTCTACCTCTTTGATGTCAAGGATGCTAAATACCAGTGGATCTATTCGAAATTAACCTAGCAGGAGATCAGCATATAAGGCTTTGCTTGGTTTTCCAGACTTCTTAGTAAAGGGACAAACACAAACATCCATACCCTCAGCAGGATTAGAACCCATGACTCCCTAGTTGAAAGCGTGCCTAAGCGCTCTTGGCCACTGAGGGCTACAAAATTACAATATGAACTTTGCATAATTTTATTCTAAATTGCGTTTATTTACACTTCAAAAATAGAAAAATTATTTATTTTTATCACTGAGGTCGAACAATCCCAGAAAAAAGAGTGAACAAGAAAAATAACAGATACAATTTTAGTGCTAAGCAAATTTTTAATTAAAAATGTTTATTTTTATTTATTAGAAGATTATAACCAACACAACTGCTATATTAGAATAAAACGTTTAATTATTCAACCTATTAACATTAAAAAAATAAATAAAAAAACTGCTTGATCATATTTAACAATAGCATTAATATAGTCTATATTAACAATGAACTACTAAACTGTTATTTTCAAGAAAATATTCAACTTATAGAAACATCTATAATTTTTGTGATGGCAATTACTCGAGCTTACTTTTATTCTCTTCTGTAATAAATAGACTCAAATTGAAACTTGAAATTTAATTGTACCACTTTGATTATTGATATAATATTCATTAAACATATTTCACACAAAATACTCTTCCTTTATCTATTTTATAATACCTGTAAAAAAATTTTATAAAACACGGTAAGCGGCAAAGCAGACTTTTCAACATTGCCAATGACCGGTATTACAATTATGTCAATGGCCTGACGGGTTTATTTGTTTGTTTGTTTTTTGTTTTTTTTTATAATTTTTTTTCCGTAAATGGATAAGGATTTATTTGAGCGACGTTATTTTCACTATTATTCTGGTCATTATTAATGTTTTATCAACATTATCATCAGAATGTAAGTATTAAGATATATTTATGTTGAGGGTGCAGAAATGAAATATTAAGGGATATTAAACACATCATATATCTTAATACTGTGAAAAGATTTTTAAATTTTCAAGCAGATGCATAGCCTTGTATAACTAATTGCAAAATATATAATTATACTGAGTTATTAAAATGATTCGTAAACATTCGTACAAGACTGGGTCTCGGCAACTTATAACTTTAAGTAAACATAATCGACGCGATGATCACGCTCCAATTCTCTTCGGTAGTGAAATATTTGAGTACAATAATGGCGATCAGTTCGTATTTCACCATATTAACATAAATATATAGACAGAAAACCTTAATAAAATTTTAATAATAAATGGTAATATGGCAATGAAGGTGTAAAATAATAACAGCAGGGCGTGGTATAAAACTGCGGCTTTTATTACAATGCGATCAGCTGAATAGATAATAAAATAGAGTTACCATATCTTAAAATAAGGATGAACCACTCAATTCTTAATATTTTGGTTTCTTATTTAAAGAAAGCATCAGGTACGCTCGTCTTATTGTAACAATGAATGCTATTAAACCTTATATAGATGGTATACATTCAATTCAAGGAAATTGTTTAAACGCATCGGTAAAAGATCGCCTTTCTCAAAACCATTACAACCAGGGAATTGCACGATTGCAAACATGAAATTATCACGATTTCTTATGAGCTAAAGTTACAGTGCAAATAAGACAACGGGGAAAGATTTCTTACCTCAATCGACCACCACAAAATTCGCAGTTTGGTCCCTGCCATCCTTTATTACATACACACGTCCCGTTTTTACAAACTCCGTGCAAGCACTGGCTATTACAGTCATTTTTCGATTCGCCTATAACTACAACAAAAACTAAGGATGATAAAATGAACAGCGTATATCCGTGAAAGGAACTTTTCCGTCTATACTTTGATTTGAATAAAAATAATAGCATCATAAGAGCATCGGCCATATTGGGATCAAGCCCATCGCTCACGGACCCCGACGTCATTTAACAACAAACAAACCGAGCCATCTAAGCCAGCAGAGGAAATGGGAGTTCTTATATAGCCACCCGCCAGCTGATTCTAATTAGGTAACGTTTCTGATAGGAGCATTCACATCGCAAATTCTCTTATAATTTAACGTTTTATTAGATAAGTTAGTTGAAAGAGTTTTTATACATGAGTTTTCTTTTTTTTTTTAATTATTAAGATGCAGGCATTCAAGATACGAAAATTGTTATTTCCGTTGGCCAAATTTACGCTTAAAATTGAGGTTTTTCTCTGAACTTGAACTGAAATTCGTCGTAAACTAACATATTTATCTATCTCTATGGTCGTAAAGACGTAACATGTTGTGCTCGCTGGCGTCCTTCTTTATATAGATAAGCCTAATAAAGCCTTTATTTCATCAAAAATAGAAAAAAATTGGTTAGAATTTAGTTTCTTTAGAACTATAGTCATGGCTTCAATCAACTTACTATGGTTTTAGTATTCAAAAAATGCCTATGATACAGGGTGCCATGTGGGAATGACATCTGAGGTGTCCGTTAACTAGCAAATATAATAGAAACCTCTATTATAATAAGTTTTCCCAGCCAAAAGCTTTCTATTTTTATAAGACAGCTAAAGGTAATGGATAAAAAAAAACATAATTATGCCCATACGAAACAATATTGAAACATGCAATGTTTAATGTTCACTACCCTACAATAATAGAATGGACAGTACACGGGTACGAGAAAAGTAAGATTTTATTCAATATCTTGTTGGATCTCTGCGTGCTGAAATTACGTGAGCCACCCTTCTGGGCATAGTTTCTACAAGGTTCCGATAAACAGCTTCCAGTACTTGAGTTTCTTCTTGCTGCAAGAACCTAGCTATGTCAGCTATGCATTTCGGACATGGCGCCCTGACCTTCATTCGATGCTCCAACTCATCCCATAAATGTGTGGGCCACGAAGACGATTACACTCATATCTACAGGGTGACCCAAACTTATCCAGCATAATTGTTTAGGAACATTGTATGGTTCAAATGGAACATAAAATGTCCTATAAACATTACATCTAGTTTCGATCGTGTGTGAGATATCGACGTTTGTCTATTTTCTTGTAGAGTTGTTAAAGCAAATAAAATAAAACACTTGAGAGTGCAGATTACTTTTATTCTGCATACATGTACTGACAAAACATCACATTGAACTACAAAAGAAAACTAAAATGATACAATGAATAAGGATAAGAAGAAAGTAACAAATCAATGTCGAGGAAGCCCCTCAAAATGGTTGCCCCCAGCTCCAATGCACTGGTTACATCTTCGGACAACTGAGCTGGTAGCTGCCACAATCTGGTCGGGTGTAATTGCTCGACTACAAACTTGAATGGATGCATTGAGCTCATCTCTGGTGGTGGGCGGATTGCTGTAGACCTCCTCCCTCAGTCGGCTTCTGTCAGGGCCTATCTTTTTCTTCAGCTACGATGATTCACGTTTTAACCCTTTATCGACATTTGGCAACATCAACATTTGCCACCAGTCATGACATTTGTATGGTACTCTCAGTATTCTGTGAGGTGCTGTCAGTTATGACATTTGTATGAAATAAAGCAGTTTATGTAATGAAATATGTTGGTTCACAAATAGTTTTTTTTTTTTTTCCCATAATGGCAACAATCATTAACAAATAATTACTGTTGAGTTTTACTTTCGATTTTATTTAATGCTACCAGGCCTTCAACTTTGATTACACCTGGAGTGTATAATCACTCTCAGCATCTTCCCTTTTTAGTTTTAAAATAACATTAACTTTTAAATAAAATACATATTTGAAGAATACATACTTGCTATATATATATATGACAACATATAAAACTGAATATAATTACTACGCTGAAAGTCTATTACTAATAAATAGATTAAATAGATTAAACAGTGAATTAGATTTCAATTTATAATACTGAACACACTTAAAATGAATATAGTTTTTTTTAAAGGATATGTTCGGATTCTAGAGTCGTTCATGTGTATGGAATTGTTCCATAATAGTCCATTGGACGCCTCTGTCTGGTGGATCTTCTCAGAGGTGGTTCTGCCGGTGCACTGGGTTTTGTTCTTGTGTGACTGGAATCGGCAGTTCATCCTCGATGTAAGTAGAGGGAATCACTGGTTCGTGCACTAGCAGTAGATGTCTTCTGTTGCGACGGAGAACTACATTGTCCTTTGTTACTATTTTATACGAGCGGTGTGGTAACTTTTGAATAAAACTTTTGCTAATGTTCTCCATCCTCCCTTGGGATGTCTGATTCGCACTGTGTCACCTACTCGAAGTTCTGGGAGTAATCTGCCTTTACTCGGATTCACTCTCTTTATTCTCTGTGAGTTTGGTGTTGCAGGCAAAAGCGTCAATCTAGTAGGTAAGGGACGGCCCATAAGCAATTCCGCTGGTGATCTTCCATCGTCTAAAGGTGTTGTATGGTAATTTAATAGTGTGATATAGGGATCACTTCCGTCCTCATTTGCTCGTTTCCACAGGTTTTTTACTATTTGTACTCCTTTCTCTGCTTGTCTATTAGACTGAGGATAATACGGGCTGCTTGTGATGTGGTTAAAGCCATACTGCATACTGTTTAGCAAAGCATCGGAACTCATAACTCGCATATTGGGTCCACTGTCCGACATCACTGTGGTTGGAATGCCATGTCTGCAGAAAACTCTTTTGAGAGCTGTTATCACTGCTGCTGTATCAGTTTGCCTTAAGTGTTCTACTTCAATGTAATTTGAGAAATAGTCAATGATTAGTATGTATACTTCCCCTTTCCACTGGAACAGATCCGTAGCGACCTTAGCCCAAGGTATTTGCGGGAACTCATGTGCTTGTTGTTTATTTCTATGTGCAGCACACGTTGTACAAGTTGTGACAATTTGTTCTATGTCTTTATTCATTCCTGGCCAATACATTACGACACGTGCTCGGGCTTTACATTTTTCTTGTCCCATGTGGCCTTCATGTATACGTTGAAGCATCTCCTTTCTTTGCCGATCTGGTATGATAACTCTTTGTCCTTTCAATAGGATGCCATCAATGCAGGTGATCTCATCTTTGGGCATAAGGTAGGGGCTTTACTTTTTGGTGTGCGATCAGTCTTCTGACTAGCTGTAAATCTGCGTCTTCAGCTGTCATTTCAGTGACACGTTGTAGCATTTATGTACTAAAATTTTCTGACGCCACTACTTGTTCTTCTGCCACATTATGTACGTGGACGATTGTAGAATCACTAGTTGTAGGGGCGCTTCCTGGAACGTACTGTCGCGATAGCATATCTGCCCATAATAATTGTTTGCCAGGTACAAACTGTAAGGTGTAGTCATACTTCAACAGTCTGAGAAACAATCTTTGTACTCGTACTGGAACATCAGCGAGTGGTTTCTTGCTTATAGCTATTAGTGGTTTATGATCAGTTTCTAGGATGAATGGCAGTTTATAGATAAAGTTGTGAAATCTTTCACATCCGGAAACCATACCTATAGTGTTTCCTTTTCTATTTGGGAACCATACCTATAGTGTTTCATAATTCTTTTCTGCTGCGGTTAGAGCTCTAAATGTGTAAGCTACCGGTCTCCAGTGTCCTTCTTGTTCTTGTAACAGCACAGCGCCTATGCCAGACTGTGACGCATCAGTTGATATTTTTGTCCTAATGTTTGGATTGAAGAACACCAGCAGTGGTTGTTTAGATAAAACATCCAGTAGATATTTCATGTTCTGATGCCCATTGCATTTCTACATATTTACAAAGGAGATTTCGCAGATGCTTGGTGCGCTCAGTAAAGTGTGGTATATATTTTGAAACATAGTTGGCTAGCATATATTCTCTGTAAGTCAGCTTTTGTAGTTGGCGTTGCACTGTTTTTATTGCTTGCACTCTATCTTCATCGATAGTGATTTCTTTAGCTGATACTTTTTCTCCCAAAAATGTCAGTTCAGTCTTTTTAAATTCACACTTTTTAGGATTTAGCTTCATTCCTTTCTGTTTGACTACGTCTAATACGTATAGAAGTCATGTTCTTTCTCAGAGTTACCCCAAATAATGATGTCATCCATATACACTCTGACCCCTGGCAACGATGCGAACATAGCGTTGGCTGTCTTCTGAAAAATCTGTGGTGCCACTGAGATACCAAATGGCATACGGAGAAATCTATCTTCCGAACGGTATATTAAATGTACACAGCTTGATTCCCTCTTCTGTGAGTCTTATCTGATAAAATCCACGTTGGGCTTCTAACCTCTGAGAAATTAGGAGCTCCATGCAGATCAGCTAGGACTTCTTCTTAAGGGCTCTATGATCTAAGCACAAACGCAGAGAACCATCAGGTTTACTGACGACCACCAAGGAATTCACCCATTCAGTTGTTTCATTCACACGAGTAATAATCCCTTGTTTTTCTAAGTTTTGTAACTCTTGTTCTAGACGGGGTTTTAAGGAGACAGGTACTCGTCGTCGTGGTTCTATGACAGGTGTATAGCTCTGTTTCAGCTTTATGTCGCATGTATATTCTAGGTTTCCTATGCCTTGAAATACAGATGAATACTTTTGTAGTAAGCCATCTAGTTCTTGTGTCTCTTTTGGTTGACATTTATTTACAGTGTATGTTTTCTTTAATAGAGCCATTTTCATACAAGCATGTAGTCCTAGGATTGATACTTCTTTGTCTTTGAAGACTATAAATTGTAATTTGTAGGCAGTGCGTTTATACACTACTTTTACTTCACACGTTCCTTTTACCGGAATAGGCGTACTTTCATAAGCGACTAATTTGTCTTTAGTATTTTTTAGCAGATGAGATAGTCCTAATTTCATCATGGTTTCATATGAAATGATATTACATTCAGCTCCGGTATCTAATTTAAATTTTACAAGGCGGTCACGTATTTTTAAGGTTATTAAAAGTTCTTTTGTGTTTTCCTGCGGATTTCTTTTAATTGCATTGACATAAAACGGCTCTTGTTGTTCATTTTCTAAAACGCTGTCTTTCTGCACACCATGCACACGATTGTTTTTAGTTTTTGTTTTAGAACGACAAACAGAAACGAAGTGATTTTTCTTTCCGCACTGGCAACAGGTTTGGCCATATGCTGGGCACTGTGCATATTTATGATTTTTTCCGCATTTATAACATGGTTTGCTTTTTTCAGGTGACTCACTCGTTTTGAATTGCTTAGTGAAACCCGATCCTCTTGCTCTCGGTCGTCCGTCTTGCTTGTTTATTTTATTCACTTTGTTTATTCGATCAAATTTTAAAGGTATACACAGTCTTATGTACTCTGTTATTCCTCCAAATTTCGTCAATAGAGGCTTTACAGAACCTGAGTTATTAAATTGGTGATCTTGGTGGCGGCATTTTTATTTCTGTTCATATTTCAGTTAGCGTTCAAATTCGGACCCATGTTCATAGGACTTTTTGTGTTTACCTTGACCTCTATAATACCCTCTTAAATTGTTTTACATACGATTTGAATCACACTGTATATAGAGACTATCAGAGATACCCGGCTTTGCCCGGGATAATTAAAGTTGTAGGTAAACAGAACAATCCCAAGAAGTTAAAAATTTGTTTTCAGTAATTCTACAATTTCCTGTAGTAGACTTTCCCGTTGTTCAGATGTTTCCGACACCCGGATAACTTTTTGTCTTCTCTGACCAGTATTCGTTTTTTTTTTTCTTTACTTCGGTGGCATTTCGTTAGATATGCATTAACATATATCCTTCGAACGATTATTAAATGTGCTTGTTGGTTTGAAGAGTCTAGTTGATATAAACTTTGTTATCGGTTATGTCGTAAACTGTCCGCGAGACCGACAGAGTCCTTTTATACCGAACCCACTGGAAGAGAAAGGGAAAGCTACGGTCGTATCTGGAAAGTTCTACGCTGTTCAAGATCTCCAAACACACAAATCGCCTGAACATTTGTTAGGGAGCTCAATGAACGGATATACAGGGTGTCTCAGAATTCATTGTACAAACTTCTAGGGGAGTTAGTATGGGTGATTCTAAGCAAAAAAGTTCATATGAACATGGGTCCGAATTTGAACGATAACTGAGATATGAACAGAAATAAAAATGCCGCCACCAAAATCAGAAGTTAATAATTCAGGTTCTGTAAAGCCTAGATTAATGAAATTTGGTGGAATAAAAGGGTACATAAGACTGTGTATACCGTTAAAATTCCAACGAGAAGCTTCCGAGTTACACAGCCAAAATTGTCACAAGTGAGCACGTGTTATGATGTTGAATGAGTAACTCGGAAACTTCTAGTTGGAATTCGATCAAATTTTAACGGTATATACAATCTTATGTACCCTGTTATTTCCCCAAATTTCATTAATCAGATGACAATTTAAAGTCATGATAATTTTAAAAATAAATAAATACATAAAATATTATGTAAATTTTTTTTAATAAAGTACTCCTGTGTCAAAAAAATGCTGTACAGCTGAATAACGTATTTCAAATGCAAAAGGTTAAAACCTTTCGACGTTTTCATGGTTTCCCATCAAATGACAATTTAAAATTCATTATTTCATATATAAATAAATTAATAACAAAATACAGCTATGTAAATATTTTTAAAATAAATTACTATTGTGTAAAAAAAAAAAAAAATGCTACACGTGTATAAATGTATTTAAGTTTCAAAAAATAAAAATCTTTCTTAGATTTTGTTTTTACCGCGAAATTTAACAAAATGAGTTATTGCCGCGTTCCAAAGTGCACTTCTAACGTAAAACATATATTAAAAACAAGTTTTCATGGTTTTCCATCGGATTAAATAAAAAAAATTTCAAGCTTTTCTCATCGAATTAAAATATAAAAAACACGCAGACTACAGTCATATCAAGAATAGGTATTTTATTACTAAATTTAAATGAGCTACGTATAATTATTAGGGATGTAAACCACAACCCAATAAACCACCACAGATGAAGGAAGAAACTCCCCCTCCCTCTATCCTCAACCCAATAAACAAAGACGTCAAAATCAAGTAAATTCATTATGATAAAATCTCTATTTTATAATTGAGACTTTATGCTAGTTTTTTTTTTTGAGAGACGTCTATATTATTGATAACAGCTGACTGACTGGCCCTGACCGTTTTATCATGGGCGACATTAACACGGAAAACACCGCCTATTTCTCGAAAAGTTTTGAAATATCAAAAGGAACAAGTTACATTAGTTAGCTCTCTGCTCAATGGAAGCAATATATGAAACCTATGTTTTATTTGAAGACTCATTGAATTTGAAAAAGCCTCGCAAACAGGCTTTAATCAGATGACAATTTTATAGTGAAAAGAGGACATGCTCTCCGTTGTTCAACATGCTTTTACAGAGATTTTATAGTGAAAAGAGGACATCTGGCGACAGATTGGGGAAATCGCTCTCGCACGCATTTTAGCATTGAAACGGAGCAGCATGCTCAGGCCTTGTTGATCTCGAAGGCCTTGGCTGGCATGGATCCAACAAGGTGCTGAAACCGTTGTGGAGGAATAGCAGCCCAGGCTGACATCACAGCATCCCGTAATTGGTACAGGTTGGACGGTAGTGTGGGAAGGCGTTGGATGGTTCTCTCCACTTCATCCCATAAATGCTCGATCGGGTTGAGATCGGGCGACCTAGCTGACCACTGAAGCAGGTAGACGTCCGCGTCGTGTTCCTCGAACCAGTCCAAGACCATTTGAGCACGGTGACAGGGAGCATTGTCCTGCTGAAACTGTCTGTCACCATCAGGAAACACAGTCATCATTAACGGTTGCACCTGATCGGCAACAATGTTCAGGTAGTGTGTCGCATTCAGGGATGTGTCTGCAGATATCAGAGGACCCAGTGTGTCCCAAGAGAAGACAACCTAGACCAGCACTCCTCCTCCACCCGCCTGTACGGTTGTCTGCTGACAAGATGGGTCCATGGCCTCGTGCTGTCTGCGCCAGATGCGCAGTCTGCTGTCCGCATGATGAAGTAGGAACTGCGATTCGTCGGACCAGGCAACCTTCTTCCACTCATCCACTGTCCAGTGGCGATGCCTGTGTGTCCTTAGCAGGCGCGCTTTCCTATTTTGCGGTGACAGCGACGGTACCCGTACTGGCCGCCTGTTGTTAAACCCAGCTTGGTGCAAGGTGGGCCGCACCTTGTGCTCCGAAATGGGTTGGGATGCTCCCTCATTGAACTGCGCTGCAATTTGTTGGGCTGTTCCCGTCCTGTTGCTGTGGCTGATTCGTGCTAGTCGCCGTTGGCCTCGTTCTTCCACGGCCCTGTTTCGTCCAGAGTTGTGTTAGTTGAGGTTGTTTTTTGGCATAACTGACATTAACGGAATACCCTTGACACTGTTGCATGGGAAAACCCGAGGAGGTCCGCGGTATGCAAAATGCTCAATTGCGCCCGTCGAGCTCCAACGATCATGCATTGTTCAAAGTCGGTCAAATCCTTGGATTTACCCACATTCAGTCCACTTCTGCTGCTGACTGCAACTTGTGATCCAATGCATCCGTTTTATACACCGCTTCGGCCTGTTCCATTGTTTGGGTGTCACTGGGAGGCCGGTCCATTTTCCGTAAGAGGTGTCTCTAATAAATTGGTCGTTCAGTGTTTATCGTGCTACTAGAAGAGGTACCCGGCGTTGCCCGGGATAATTACACTTGCACAAACTTTTCCTTTCATTGTTAGTCATGAGATATTGATTGTTGATCCCTGCCTTGTGTTGGCGCATTGCGTGTTGATACCATTGTTGATACCTATTGTTGTACAAACTTTGCCTTGCATTGTTGGTCATGAGATATTTCTCATTAATATGCCTTGCCATAACCATGAATATCGATTTTTTATCGATATTTATTATTTTTCCGAAATCTGAGGTAGACAGTGACCTTCCTGATGCTTTGAAGGTCATGTATGCGAAATTTTATCAAGATCGGAATAAAACTGTAGATTTGTATAAAAAACCTACAGACAGACCCAGCCACAAACATCCTTCTTTTTATATATAGATAGATAGATTATACTTAATTCCTGCTCATTGTTAATAATTCTTGGAAACGAATGTTCTATTTCCAAAGCAACAGCACATTCTATGATTGCATCATTTTGAAAATATTGTTGCATCATCACCACATCGGTTTTCATACAAACAATATTTTCCCGGCATTAATGCGGAAATATCAGGTTGTTGCAAAAGTTTTCTCCGGATTTTTATTCCAACACAAAAACGATTGAACTTGAATGTCCGCAATGGTTGAAAAGTGAACCTTGAATTGTTCTGCGAGTTCCCTCGTTGTTACATTGTGATCATCATCAATTGCTTGGCGTAGATCACCATCTGAAATCATGATTGGCCGACCAGAGAGGTGCATCTTGAAGAGTGCTATCTCCGCGTCTGAACCGGCGATACCATTCTTCTGTTGTACGTAAACTAACAGTGCCATCACCTAAACGTTGGCAAATGTTTCGGTGACATTGCGCAGCACTGATCTTTCCAGAATACTCGTAGAAGATTATTGCTCGAATATGCTCGCGTGAAAGGTCCATTTCAGACCATTGATGGCACTCACAGATGTATAGTCAGAAAGTTGATTCTTGGGTGTAATATAGCAAAGATATTCAGGAATCGAATGCAATAATTTGTTTGAAAACATATGAACACCCCTCTCGGAAAATGAGCCCTTCTTGGGAACGGGTTTTAGAACCGGAAGAAACTTTTGCAACAGCCTGATATATGGCAACAATACTTCGACAAAAGAGCTCTCTTCTTGGATGGCAGTGGATGTACATGATCGTTTGTGTCTGTGGGCTCTCCAGTTCCAACAATCTGAATAGCGTTATCAATTGATGCAATTGCACTTTGCTCTCGATGTATTGAAGCAAAGCGTGATCATTCTTCACTTTGTGTGGTCTAGTAGTCGTCATTTCTTCTGTTGACATGCTCACCATTTGCTCTGTAGCAGCTGTGTGAAACCAATACAGCACCGAGCGAAGGGACTGCTTCCTCTGTCGCCTTTCCACTCTTTATCAATAGTCTGCTATTTCTCCGTTATCTTCAGTTAGTGCACATATAACCCGGCGTCGCCCGGGACTTTATTTAACCTCTTGTTGTCCTTCCCCAGATTAATATGATATCCATCTTCGCCATCGGAGAATATCACTGGATACTTTAAACCATCTTTCCTTCGAAGTTTCCCTTGCTCTTGACGTAGAAGCTTTTATATCTTCTTGCTCTAGACAAAGCTCCCGCTGTTCAGATGTTTCCAACGCCCGGATAGCTTTTTGTCTCTTTGTCTGCAGAGTTACTCTAATCAATACTCGTTCTTTCTCTTTCCTTTCCAAACAAACAAATTTTCGCCAATTGTCTGGACGTTTGTTAGGGAGCTCTTTAGCCTCCTCGATAGGCAGTGCCTTATCTATGTCCTATCATTGCATCATCATTTTATGCTCATTGTTAATAATTCTTGGAAACGAACGTTCAATCATCGCATCTTCACCATCTCGGTTTCCAAAGCATTCACATTCAAACAGATTATAGTCAAAATGTATCGGGGATTATTTTTAGGAACTGTTTGGATCTGCTGTGCTACCAAATAAGCTAGGTGATCCCCGGCGTTGATCGGACTCTTGTTCAATTAAAGTTTGCAGTATATGAATGTAAATATACAGTAATAATGAACACATGTAAACGCTTAGAATTAATACAGTAAAGCTTCATAATGAAAATGCGAAAAAAAAAATTTAAAATGCTCATAATGGATGGTCCTCTCCAAGTATGGGACAGCTAGCCGAAATAATTTCTTGATCACGTAATCTTACTTTAGATATACACTCGCCCTGCTGTGGTGAACTTCGACAATACAAATCTCTTCTTGGGTGGCGGTGGATATACATGTTCGTTTATGATCTGTGTGTTCTGCAACAACAATCCGAATGAGTTGATACGCTTGCATCGTCGAGGGCTGCTTGGTAACTTCGATGACTACTTGATCACTCACCACTTGCTCAGTTTCTTAATATTCTGCTACTCTCCATTACCTCCAGTTAGTGCTCATTTTTAAAGATTTTCAAGAAAATGTTAAGTTTTAAGAACTCTCAATTCTAAGAAAAGCCGAACAACAGGAATTCTATGCATTGTTACAAATTCAATTTTGTTTTATAATTCGCAGAGGTGGCATGGAATCTTCATTACATGCCTTAATAAACATTATTTATTCTTTGCCTTGCGTGGTTGGTCATGAGATACCTCTTGTTAGATACATCTTGAATATCGATTTTATCGATAATTGTTATTTTTTTCGAAATCTAATGTATATAGTAACCTTTCTCTTGCTTTGAAGATCAAATGTGCAAAATTTCATCAAGATCGGAATAAAACTGCAGATTTGTATAAGAAACAAAAAATCTACAAACCCACAAACAAACACTCTTCTTTATATACAGGATGTTTATGAATTCCATTGCCTAACATGGAGAGGTGGCAGGGAAGGTCAAAACTAACATTTATACCGAATATCATTTTCCCCACAAAAACCTCGTAAACGATTTAAAAAGGTGTAAAGATCCCGACCAACCTCTCTGAATGCTGCACTGCACGGCACCCGCAGAGCTGCATGCAAAGCAAGAAATTAGCAACGAAAGCACTAATTGGTGAACCAGGACGCACGGGTGATCACATTCCTCATCGAGGGTGACCAGACAGAGTCCGTGAAGTACAACATGAATGAGTTCACTTATGGAGAGATGGCAGACATGCATCTGGTGTACGGCCAGGCTCATGGCAATGTGGGAGAAGCTGCAAGGCTAGGTTCCCTCGTAGACGACATCCTTGTCATGCAACATTTGTGGCCATTGACCGGCGCTTACGTGAAACGGAACAATTTCTACCTAGCAGGCATGATGCTGGTTCTCCAAGGAGTGTGCGAACACGACATGTCGAATAGGACGTGCTGCAAAGATTTGCAGATAACCCATCCACAAGCACCCGTGTACCACGCGTGGAATTTTCTGAATGGTATCTTCAGAGTGTTACTAACAATCCTGCATTCGGCATACTTGTGTTATTTTCGGAAGAAGCAGATTCACCAAGGAGGGCATGTTCAATTGCCACAACAGCCATAGTTGGGACGAACATAACCCTCATGCCACACATCTCCAGCCATCAGGAAATGTTGACATTTGGGCTGGAATTCTACATGTCAAGATTATCGGACCGCATGTACTACCTCTAAACCTGAATGGAGAGGATTACCTCACATATTTTCTTCAAGATATCCTGCATGGACTGGTGGAAGATGTGTCTTTGGAAGTCAGAAGGCAGATGTGGTTGCAGCATGATGGAGCACCAGCACATTTTACCCAGGCCGTGCGTGAGTTTCTCGTTCAAACATTCCAGCAACGTTGGATAGGTAGAGGTGGCCCCATTAACTGCCCACCGAGATCACCGAATTTAACGCGGCTGGACTTTTTCTTATGGGGTCATTTGAAAAGCCTGGTTTATGTTACTCCAGTAGCCAGTGTTGGCGAGCTGAGAGCAAGAATCTTTGACGCCTGCAGAGAGGTTCAGCAAAGACCAGAAGTGTTTGAGAGAGTCCAACAGAGATGCACGTCCTGCATCACAGCCCAGGGTCGCCACTTCGAACAGTTGCTGCAATTGTTCAATCTAATAACAGTTTCTGCATTTGAACAAATAAATTGTCCGGAGCTGCATGTCATGATTCATCAATTAGTGCTTTCGTTGCAAATTTCTTGCTTTGCATGCAGCTCTGCGGATGCCGTGCAGTGCAGCATTCACAGGGGTTGGTCGGGATCTTTACACCTTTTTAACTCGTTTACAACATTTTTGTGGGAAAAATGGTATTCGGAATGGTTGTAAGTTTTGACCTTCTCTACCACCTCTCCAAGTCTGGCAATGGAATTCATAAACACCCTGTATATGTATATAAATAGAAGATGGAGCTTTCATTGCTATATATCCACTGACTCTAGTGCTCACTGGATGCGTTCGGAGAACAGTCACTCGTGAATTCTCGAGAACCAGAATTCTCCGAGAAATCACGTACGTCTCGTACGCCTCAGTAAATTCTCGATGATTAGACCACTAATCCAATATGGAGAATGTAAGCTCGTTGATCGCTTCTTTTGGAATATTATTTTCTCAAATTATATGAATTGTCAGTTAATGAGCAAATGTTGGACACCCACAGTGAGGGAAGAGAAAAAAGAAATATTCTTTCTGCGTTTTGGAGTGCAAAAGAAAATTCTTTCATTGCAAATTCGTTTCAAATTGATAATGAAAAATAAAATAAAATGAAATAAAAAATAAGGAATACTGAAATACTAATTGTGCGAAACTAAAATGAAAAAATTAATTCAGCAACATGAAGACAAATTATGAACATATCTTGTTCAAAAAATCCTATATTAATTTTTTTATCTAAATAAAGTATATATTTTAATAATTTACTTTGTAAGACATGTTTTTTAAGGTTTTTAAATATTTTGCAGTATATAGAATTTCTCCTATCCAAATCATCAGAAAGTTTGATGAACTCACAAGTAAATAAATAAATATAGACTGGAGATGACCTCCAAACATGACATATTAATTTTTCTATCGAAAAATGGAAGGAAATATTCTCGATCTACGAGCCGGTTGCCCGCCTCCCATTGGGCTTTCAACCTTTGACAACTTGGTTGTCTTTAAGACACCGTGTGATAGCATGGCTGCCCGGGTGTCTGCGATAGCCCAACTGGTAGAAGCATCGGCCATGATAGTCGAGGTTTCTGGTTCGAACCCAGGTCACAGAAATTTTCCTTCCATTTTTCGATAGAAAAATTAATACGTCATGTTTGGAGATCATCTCCAGTCTATATTTATTTATTTAGATTGAACACTTCCTTTTTGACAAAAGTTAAAGGGGAATGTTTCTTTGAAGTTTCAATTTGCTGCAAAACAAGAGGTAATCACCATATGAAATAGGAATCAAAAATGGCTGCCTGCAACAATGAATTGTCCATGCTTTCTTTATATAGCGCCAGAGTTTAAGGATAAACAGTGTTTATCCTTCATCTGTGTAAAGTGTTTTAGCTCTCATTAGAGTGCCTTCATAACCACTTTGGCACTCAAGCTCTTATTGCTACCGTGCTCCGCTAACACCTCCTAAAGAGAAAGCCTCTGCACAGAAACCGTCATACATTGTTATATCACCCTAAGAAGTGCAAATTCAGGGGTTATTATGGGTGCATTTACTTTTCAGCTAGTGGCGCTAGAAGCGCGCTTGAGGCGTATACTTTTCAGCTATTAGCGCACCCTGGTTTCGTATACTTTTCTACTGCTAGCGTGCCAGAAACGCCAGTATTTCTTCTAGCTAGCATGGGGATAGCCTATAACAATAGAAGAAATGCCAGTTTCCGAAACATCAGCTTTTTTCAGAGTCTTACCACTCTATGTCCAATTTTGTTTTACTCCAGGGTTTTGTCTCCCGTCCTTCTTTTCTTCTACATCCGTCATTAAATCTGAGTATCACTTTTGTAAGATGAAATGCATAAAGAGTTACTCTAGTCTTAATGGTTTATGTGAAGGGGACCATTTAGCCCTCCGATATTTGGTTATATCATTCTTTAATGATTTATTTTTTATTCATAAGAGATGAAGAAAGGAAAAGAAAGGAAACTCCACTCGTCCACAAACATAAATTTAATACACCATAAATGTATACATTTCGGTCACTAAGTGACCTTCTTCAGTATGATTCAGGTTGACTCGACAATCGACAATCGAGCAGTATAGTGAAACGTTATTCGAGTGGCACTTGAAGCTAAGCTTCCATAATCTCACCCTTCCTAAATAAATGCAAAGGAAATTACACTGAAGTAGTTAAGAAGCGTGATGAACCCATAAAGGTCATCCATAATATGAAGGAGAAAATACCCCCTCTTGGTTAAAGGTGATTTTGATTGACGACTGTCTAGACTAGAAGCAGACCACTAGTATTAGATAAAACACGACCTATGAAGTCCAGTAATCTGGAAATAAGACATTGTCAATGTCTTCAAAATTAATTTCAAGTATATGCCTTGGATCACGATATCTCTTTCTATATATAGGATGATTTAAAATGCCCGACACTAGCTCGTTGCTATGATTTTCTATATTGGGCAGCATGGATTCCATGAGCCCTTGAACGTATTTGCCAATATGAGTCATGTTGAAGTCATTATAAATGGAGGAATTGCGAACAATTCTCCGATCTTTTTGCGCAATAGTCCTAAGGGTAACGTTTTGGAACGTTTGCAGTTCTTTCCACCTAGTCTTACATATTGTGGCCCAGACGGGCATACCAAACGTCAAGATGGTCCGAACAATGACCTTATAGAGTAGGAGTTTATTATCAATGTTTAGAGCACTATTCCGGCCCAGCAGAGCAATCAAGCTAAACTTGGCTCTCCTGGCCTTATTCAACGCATAAGTTGCGTGGGGAGTCCAGGTAAGTTTAGAGTCAATGACAACACCAAGATATTTATAAGTTTCAACCCAGTCCATTTTTTGCCATATAGTGTTAGAGAATCTAATGATCTCTTTCTCTTCTTGGAGACAAACATCGCCTTGCATTTGTCTACATTCAATTTTAGCCTCCACTTGCTAAACCAGCTTTCACACTCCTTTAGAGCCTTCTGTAGCCGCGAGACTACTACGGCTGGTTGACGAGCACAGGTCAGTATAGCAGCGTCATCTGCGTGAAAAAAGAGCTTACATTTGGAAGGACTTGGAAAGTCTCACATAAAGTAATTGAATAATACTGGCCCCAGGACTGAACCCTGTGGGACACCAGCTTTTACGAGTACTTCATACATAGGAGATAGACTATCTCCAACTCTGGCCTGAAAGAACCGGTTGGAGAGAAACGAGTGTATCAGAGTAATTATATCTTGAGGAAATCCATCCATAATCGTTTTAAAAATAAGACCATCGTGCCAGACTTGGTCGAAGGCTTTGTGTATATCGAGGAAAACGACCCCACAATACATAAAGAGATTAAGGGGCTCATTGATATCCGCTGCGAGCCTTCATGTTTGGAGTTGGCAGGAATGGTTTGGGCGAAAGCCAAATTGTTCATCGCGTATGAGATCGTTGGCATCACAGTACTCAATGAATCTCTTGAGAATTGTTTTTTCCAGGATTTTGGAGATTGATGGTAACAAGCTGATGGGCCTGTAGCTAACAGGATTTGCAGGATTTTGTCCTGGCTTAGGAATGCTTAAGACAACTGATTGCTTCCAAGCATCCGGGAAGTAAGTGTTCTTCCAGCAGTCGTTAATCACTTTTGCAATATCTTGAATTGTATTTTGAGGTAAATTTTTCAAAGCACTGTTCTTAATAGAGTCTTTACCTGGAGCTTTTCTCGTTTTTAAATTTTTAATGATGCTTTGGACTTCATTTACATCAATGCTATGTTTTGGAAATTCATTGCCGTGAATATTATAGAAGCCAGTTATGCAGGATTTTACTTTCTCAGACGTATCAAGTCCTATTTGCCGACCATCAGTAGGCGTGACAAACTGTTCTGAAAGTGAATTTGCAATAAGCTGCGCTTTATCATCATCATTCGTGATGAATTTGCCATTTTGGGCTAACAGGTTGACTCGACAATCGACAATCGAACAGTGAAGTGTACATTTGTTAGGATGGGATGAAAGCAGCGCTTTCACAAAGCTCATCCAACCAGAATAAACTCCAGATGAAATACACTGAGGTAGTCAAGAAGCCTAACCAACCCAAGTGGTCTTCCATATTATACAAAAAAGAAAATAAGATTGACGATTGTCAGAAACAAAAAACAAACGAAATAAAAAAAAATACAAGGAGAAATAAGATTATCACATCTTCCAGTAGTCTGGGAAAGAGACGTTGCTAATATCTTCAAAACTGATGTCAAGAACGTGCCTCGGTTTACGATACTTCGTATGCCAGTTCATATTCATTGAGTTCTTCAGTATCCCTTTCACAAGCTTATTGTCGTGAGTCTTCATCTTCTGTATCATAATCAAAAGGAGATCCTGTATAAACTTACCGATATGGGCCATGTTTAAATCGAGGTGGATGGATTGGTTTTTCACCGTCCTTCTGTTCAGCTGGGCAATGGTCCTCAGGGTAACATTCTGGAATGACTGTAGTTCACTCCATCTGCTTTTACAGATAGTCGCCCACGCAGGCATGCCATAGAGGAGTATGGTCCGGATAATCGATTTGTACAGAAGTAGCTTGTCAATGCTGAGGGCGCTGTTGCGACCCATGAGAGCTATGATACTGTACTTAGCCCTCTTTGCTTTATTCAGAGTATAGGACATATGCTGGTTCCATGAGAGTCTTGAGTCAATGATAACTCCCAGATACTTGTAATTGTCCACCCAGTCCAGTTTCTTATTGAACAGAACAAGAGAATCTGGGGGATGCTTGAACTTCCTATTGAGGTACAAAGCCTTGCACTTTCCGACGTTAAGGTTCAACTTCCAGCAGTTAAACCAGTCTTCGAACTGCTTCAAGACGCACTGCGGCCGAGTGATAACGTGAGCCGGCTGGTGTGCCCATGTCATAATGGCAGTGTCATCCGCATAAAAATACAGATTACAATTATCGGGTTTCGGGAAATCATGTACAAAGTAATTAAATAGCACAGGCCCGAGGACAGAACCCTGAGGGACACCGGCCTTTACAACACGGGGTGTGGAAAGATCTTCTCCAACTTTGGCTTGATAGGATCTGCCGTCAAGAAAGGATTTCACCATCAAAATCAAATCGGCAGGGAACCCGTCTCTGATCATTTTATAGACAAGGCCCTCATGCCACACTTGGTCAAAAGCTTTACTGACATCGAGAAATACCACCCCACAGTACCTGGATAGGTTTAGGGGGGTGCTCAGGTCTTCAACGAGCCTCCATATCTGCATCGGACAAGAGTGGGCAGCACGAAAGCCAAACTGCTCTTCCCGAAAAAGGTCATTTGCTAGACAGTGATCTTGGAATCTGACGAGGATCGTTCTCTCCAACACCTTGGACATCGTGGGTAGCAGGCTAAGAGGTCGGTAACTCGCCGGAATTGCAGGATTTTGCCCCTGCTTGGGGATACTCAACACAATAGATTTCTTCCAAGCCACAGGGAAATAAGAAAATTTCCAGCAGTCGCTAATGATATTGGTGAGAAAGTCAATAAAGTTCTTTGGGAGATTCATAAGGGCGTTATTACTCACCTTGTCTTTTCCTGGAGCCTTCTTCTTTTTCAGTTTACTTATGATGTTGGCGATCTCTCCAGCCTCGATGTTGTACTTCGTTAAATGCTGCGGGACTTCATCAAAGTTGACAATACCTTCTTCCACACGCTGAGACATGATTTGGCTCTTGGGCTTATCGTTGGTAGGAGTAACAAACTGCATTTCCAGTGAATCTGCAATGACTTGGGCCTGGTCCTGATCAGTTTGGACATAGTCACCTTGTGGAGTGCGTAGTGGAGGAAGCGTATCATTCTTCCTCTTCTGTAAAGCTCTGACCATATTCCAAATGGAATTGTCGCGAGCCGACAAGCTTTTGAGTTTTTCATTCCATCTAGCGTCGCGAAGCTCTTTTATATCCTCTTGGACTCTTTGCACTAGCCTGTTATACTTGATTTTGAGCCAGGGTTCACGATAGCGTTGCCATAGTCTACGAGTCCTGTTTCTTTCAGAAATTAGGCGTTGGATTCCAGGAGTGAGTTGGATTCGATGAGGAGGTTTATTCTCTGATGGATACTTACTAGCTTCTATGGCACTGTTAATATATCTGGTGATGTTTTCAACACGTTGATTGATGTCCTCTGTACAGTAAGCAACGTCGGGATGGCAGCCATATTCCTTAAGAATATCTTTGTAGAGCTTCCAGTCTTGATGAAGTATTAGTTCCTCTCGGAAATTTATGTCGACATTGTCAAAGTTCAACGCCACAGGCTTGTGGTCAGAAGAAAGGTCATCAATCGTGAAGATATTGTACGGTTTGAAGAAACCCTTCAAGAGCGAGATGTCCAAAACGTCACTACTAGGGGAGTGGTCGTAGTAGTAGGTGTCCTCCACAGGTCCAGCAGCGATGATATCATCTCTACCTTGAATGTACCTATAGAGAATCATGCCGTTGTTATTCTGCGTTCTGGAGTTCCAGCTTGGGTGTTTGGCATTTAGGTCACCAGCTAGGACGACTGGAGTGTCACCACTGAAGAGTTCATCAAGCTCACTAATGTCAAGATAATGTTTAGGTGAATTGTAGAGCACCACGAACTTCACTTCACCACAGGAGACGTCACTGATAATGATGGAGGCCGATTCCATACCTGCATAAGACTTGGAGACTAATTCTTGGTGTTGAATTCCCTTCTTAATGATGATCGCAGCGCCCCCAGAAGCACATCTTGCAGTATTTGAAGCCATTCGATCCTTACGGTACACACAATAGCCAGGTAGTTTGAAGTCTTGGCTTGGTTTGAGATGAGTTTCACAAAGGAAAGCAACGTCGATGTCTTGCTTTAACAGAAAATTGTGAAACTCGATACGCTTTCTGGGAATGCCCCTAGCGTTCCATATCACGCACCGAAGTTCACCTTTGTTGATTACAGTATAACGTTGTGCAGCCATACTAAAATTAGTTGGTCGTAAGGAGCCCACTCAACTGTGGGTAACTTTTGCCTAGATTAGAAAACAGATAAAAGATACGTTCTAATTGCTTATACATACCTGGTAGGTCGTTGATGTTGAGGCCTTTATCTTCCGGCGTAGACACAGCAGCAGCATAGGATTTGCCTACTGTCACTTTAGAACTAGGCATCCTTTGAACCTGGGGGTATTTTGGACATTTCGTGCAACTTGAAGTGTGCTGTCCACCACATCTGATGCACTTTGGGGGGGTCTTGTCCTTTGATCCTGGGGCAATCTCTTGACTGGTGCCCCTCAGCACATTTATTACAACGAGGATCTTCCGTGCAGCCCATGGATACGTGTCCGAAGCGCAGGCAGTTGTAGCACTGTAGTGGCTTCTTGTTCCCTCGAAAGGCCTCCACTGTTACTGCAAGCGGCCCAATACGTGTTATGTTTTTCAATGACTGGTTGTGTTCGGAGTTCGGGAGCAGAACCAAAACCATCGGCATATCAATGGATCCTTTGGCTTTCCTCAAGCGAATTAATTTTTCCGGGAAGTAGTTGGCTCTTTTTAGGTCTTCTTGGAAGTCATCGAGGTCATACATAACATCGATATGTGGACGATATATTCGCCATATGCGAGATCCAAAAACTTGACCTGTTAGTTGAGGGACTCAACAATTTATCCCCCTCCATCAACTTCACGGTTGAGAGAGAGAAAGACTGTTCCTTACCATTCTTGGACCTAGTGATACGGTGAGATGATGGGAAACTCAACTTCGGAATATTCAGGAAAACCAACTATATACCAGCATACATCAAGCACAACTCTAACCACAGTTTTAACCACAAGCTTGCAACGTTCAACCATATGATCCACAGAAAGTTAACTATATCCATGTCCCATGCGATGAAAGAAGAAGAAATACACACGATCAAGGAAGCAGCGGTTTTCAACGGTTACAAGAAGGATTTAATAGACAAACTGATCAAAAAGCAGACTCTTAAGAAGAAATTGCAAGACATTACCACTCTACAATCCACTGGTAAGAAGAATAAGAAATTCATATAACCCTAGAGTCTACCCTATAACCGTAAGTTGACTAGAGATCTAGAAAGAATTTGTAAAGCTTACGACCTTAGGGTAGCATATAAAAGCAGCCACAACCTCAAAAGCTTACTAGGCAACACAAAAGATGCTATTAGTAAAACAGATAAATCTGGTATATACGAAATTTCTTATAATTCAGCAAATATATTGGCCAAAGCAGGAGGAAGATTTCGACCTGAATCAAAGAACACTTCAGCTATATCAAGAATCACAAACCCAAGAAATCTGCGTTCGCGATACATGTTATAACCACAGGACACGTCGGAAAAATCCATAATTTCCGAATCCTACATTACAATGACGATCCCAGAAAAGTGATTTTTTTAGAATCGTTGGAGATTTCTAAAATACCTCTAGACAAATTATTAAATCATGAAAGAGGCCCAATGGACCTATCACAGTGGTGCTCACTGACTGCAAAATTCTTTCCTGATATAAGAACCTCTGATATAAGTAGGCCGGATATAAGAGCTGCGTTTATAAGAACTTGTTTTTTTTTTTTTTTTTTTTTTTTTTTGGTTCCTTCTAATGTAGTTATTGTACGTATTTATTTTAGAGATTTCTGTTTTCTGCAAAAAATTTTGTATAATTCTTTTGTATAATTTTTGTATAATTTTGTAGAGTGGTTTGACTCTCCTCCAATCCTGTTAATTAACTTGCTTTTGTAAACCAAATCAAGGTGCTCTGCTCCCTGATTGGTACCTCCTTGTTATAAATACCGACTCTGAACAAGTCAACCTGAATCATACTGAAGAAGGTCACTTAGTGACCGAAATGTATACATTTATGGTGTATTAAATTTGTGTTTGTGGACAAGTGGAGTTTCCTTTCTTCATCTCTTATGTATTCAACTATCCACAGAGTTTTTAAGTTAAGTCTATTCTCTCTATTTAGTTATTTATGTTTATTTTTTATTGTTTTGATCAGTATGGCTTCTCGGCCCATGTAGAATTTATTTATTTAAGTTTAATTTGTAGGTAAGTTCTTCAGAACAATGTCAATTTAAATATTGAAAATAATGCCAATATTAAAAGTTTTTTCCCTAAATTTATAGCCGATTTCAAGTTAAAGTTAAAACATTCGCGAAACCAATGGATCTTGAAATTCGATATCTGTTTAGGACGCTTTCAGCCCTAGAAAAAAAGAAGAGATTATCACTTTATAGTTAGTTCCATTTCCCAGTATTTTCCATTTCACAGTAATTCTTTATTGATTTGTCAATACGGTTTCTCGGCCTATGTAGAATATCTTTTTTTAAGTTTTTAATTTGCAGATAAAGTTCCTTAAAGCTGATATCAAATTTCCCATCTAATGCCGTTAAGTTAAAGTTTTTCCGAAATTTATAACCGTTTTCAAGACTAACACTGTTAAAAAAATTCGCGAAACGCATGTGGTTGGACCTTGAAATTCGATACGTGTTTAACATGTTTTCAGCCATAAACGTAAGGCTTTTAATTTCTACTTAGTTTTGAATAATTCTTGTGATTGTGGATTGTGGCTTTATAATTTGTCGAAATGCATATTTTTGCATCCATGAACTGATTTGTTTGATGTTAAAGATTTGTAACCTTCCTGATAAATTTTATGATAAGCTCCACTGATTTTTTTTTGTACTCAAAATTATAAGGAATGCATAAACTCTTTAAAGGGGTTGAAATAAACCTTTTGTTTTATCTTTTAATATCGATGACGTAACGAGATTAAAAGAAAGACATTCACTGGTACTTAAGTCAACTTTATGAGAATGATTAGTATCCGTTTTTTGCTGTAAGAATACTTTGTTTGTACTCCATATTTTCAACCACATTATCTTTCTTTTCACAGAACTCAGAATTTTACCCTAAAAAACAATTTTTTCTCCTAAATAAAACTCAGAAAAAGAATAATGTCATGTAATTCCATCCAAGAAAAATTCCTGAATATGCCCTGATTTGAGCATACGGAATTAATTCTTAGAAAATGCTGTTTTTTAAAGAAATGAAAATTTATTATTTAACATTAATAAATATAATTTTATATAACATCATTAAGATTCTAGACCACTGGTAAAAAATCTAGATGGTAATCCAAAAAGTATTATATAAAAGGATTTAACAAATTTACTTCAAATCGACCTTGTAAAGCCGATTTTAATTGTTCGCACCATACTTTCATAACATATAATGTGAAATCGACTATAAGTTGCCATTGTAAAAGTTAGATTTCAAATTGGCCATTATTGAATCGATAAAAATTCTCCTTTGTGCTTGTTTGCGTCATAACTCAAAAGAATTTAACATAATTTCTCCAATGGCTAATCAAACTCTCCTCATTTTCGTTTCCATTCCTTCCCAGAATGAAGTTGGGTGAACTTCTTTTATGCCTGACTGATCAGCTATTATGGTCATCACGCTGGGCCAGAGATTTAGACCCCAGTCCACTTAGATATGATGAAATCCCACTCTAAAGTTCCTGAAAAAAGGCTGGAACAATTTATGAAATCCGTCATTGACTAGTCTTTATCTACATGAAAAACCGACACCTCTTTTTTGTCAGTCGGACGATATTGGGTTTTCCTCAACAATGATGAATTTTACACTTCTGAAAGAGTGAAAAATTGTACGAAGTATTGTCAGCACTGGGATGTCTTTGGGGTCAAGGTCAGTGTCATTCTTTCCACTGACTTGTTTGGGATCGTCTTTTCAAGGTGTAAAACTTTTACAGTAAAAAAAATGTAGTAACCAGATGTTCGCATAAATTAGCGTAACACAGAAAGTAAGCTAATGTCAAGTCTATTGAATCAATTCACGCCGACTCGTTTCCGTGGAATTTACCAGTATGTTTTGGCAAAAGCTGGGCATCGAATAATGGTTACGAGAAGTTTGAATCGTCTGAAAAAATTGTATTCAACTTCGATTCAACTGCTTTTATTCAACTGTCAGCATTGCGAAACCACTGCTAATAATGCACTTATAAGGGAACCATCCGAACCTGCACACCGAAATCTTTGTCTGCGCGCAAGCATGCAGTTATCCCTAACGGATAAGCGGATTTGAAAAGTTAGTAAGTGAATAAGTAAGTAAGTAAGTAAACAGTTCTTTAAAACACAGATAAGATAGCACGAAAAGTCCGCGACATCATCACATTCACTTATTGAACAAGGTCGATTTTTCTGTTTTCGAAATATTAGGGGATGGTTATGGATAACAGTTTCCGTTATGTGACAAACAGTCCGGCAGAAAGTCAAATGATGTTTGCAATGGCCTTTATTCCCACCTCCTTTCTGCACTGCTCTTCGGACACATTCTGGTTTGAAGGCTTCCCTAGCTGTTGCTTAAATCTGGAACGGTTGTCTTTAAAGCAAAATCTTGTTTCGCGAGAGCTTATCATGTGTCCAGTCTTCGATGGTCCAGTGGCGATGCTCTTTGTATGAATGTTACCCAGGCAAGTATTCCGACTGAGTATGTTCTACGGAGTGTTCGTTCTGAGATTCTTTGACTGAATGTTACCCATCATTAAATTGTGCAGCAGTTCTTGACGAGTTTGGAAACGATTAATGGATGACAATCGGCTGAAACACCTACGATCCTGATTTATCATAATTGGCTTTCGGTCACTGTTCCTCCGCTTCGAGTGGTTGTTTCCAAACTTCTTCCACTGTAAATGAACACTACTTATTGTGGACTTGGATACTTCAACAAACCTGACCATGTTCTCGATCAAACACAATGGCTGCTTTTTTGCCAATTAATCACGTCTGAAAACAAAATGAATTTTAATACCTATGCACACCACGGATATCAATAGTGATCAGCAAATAGTTTAGTTATACTCTGTCCAACGAACGTTGGAGTGGGCGTGTCCAGTTAAACTTCCTACTTCAATTGTTAGACATTGTTGATTCTACTTTGGTAATAATGTCTAACAATTGAAATAGGAAGTTTAACTGGACACGCCCACTCCAACTTTCGTTGGACAGAGTATAGTGCGATTTTTACATAAGGTTTTCGTTTTAGGAATGATTTTTTAAACCTCATTTTTTCCGTAATTTTTTTGTCATCTAGCATTCCGTAATTTTTTTAGTCAGGTGTGTTTATACCGATAAAAAAATCATGGAGAGTAATAATAAATATCTAATCCCGAACACCGTTCTCAAGACGACAGTGCGCGTCTAGGAAGTAGTCAATTCAATTTTCAGGCTTATCTCAGACAGAAAATTTGTAAGATTTCAAAGGTCTTTGCACAATACTGTCGGAATGCCAATGACTTATGGACGCAGATAAACGTTGCGTGAATAGTGAATCTCTCATTGCAATAGCACAGATAAACTCTTCCACGCTGTATTGCTGCACGTACAACCCAATATGGATACTATATGTATATATTGATTCAACCAACATTATACTGTCTTCTTGACGATCTAACACATTTCATCATCGAGTTTGTCCAGATTTGGTGTGTATACGTAACTTTTGTCACAGGAGCACTCCTTTAAGAGTTGCATTGTCGAAGAATTGATACACGTAAATTGAGTTTGTCGTTTCAATTTGTCTACAAAAAGTTGTAAGTTTGAAATGTATTAACTAACGACGAACATCGGCTTTAATTTTATTACTGATCTAAGATATGTGAATTAGAAGACAATTTCATTTTCTGGAGCATATAGAAGAATGCAAATAAAAGTATTATCATTCAATCGTGAATAAATTGTTAACAAATTTTAGTCAATTCCCATTTTGAATAGCAGCGGACAAAAGTTTAATATCGTCAAGATTTGAGAATTGTATTATCTTTCTTAACTCTTGGTAAGAAAAACAGGGCACTCATTCTTTAAAATCATACGAGTTATTATATTTCCTCATCATTATTTTAATTCATACTTCCTCATTTATAAGGCTGAAATTGTCATTTATTATGATAAGTTTTTTATTCATATTCCTTTTTATTAGGGAATTTCTTTCTTAGGTGCATTTGGATTTCAAAAGAACGTGATAAAAATACCCACAATAGATTTTACATTGAAGGAGAAAAATTCGTTTCTGAACTCTTACAGAAATAAAGACAAAATTTTCATTGTTTATTAATTTGTCCTTATTAAATTCATATGTGCACTATTTTAGGTTACTAAAATTAAGTGCGCAACGGGAAGTCATTAAATGAAAAACTGGATATTTACTTCTTCCTACGTTTCCATTTTATTACCACTTAATATAAATATGATCCAGTCTTTGTCTAAAATGGGTAACTGTCTAAAATCATGAGCGAGGTCTCCGTCGTTAAAATAACTTGTACAGAGAAAAGGATATCCACTGTGCTACAATTGACAAATGAGTTTAACCAAGACTCTTCCCGGCCATTTACTGGCAGAACCATACGCCGGAAATTGAAGTGAATCCAAATCGGCAATCGCATGCCTATACGAAAATCGTGTTTCGGCGTCAGCAACGTGTTGCAGTACCGTTCAGCGTTAACTGTTTCACCCCGTTCTAGCCAGTCGTGGAGTATGGGCCCTTCTTCGTCGAAAAAGAAACTAAGCATCACTCTTCCGGCCTTCATGGCAGAGTGAGCTGTTTTGGGACGTGGGGAGCCGGGATGACGCTATGGGTGTGTTTCGATAGACTCACGGACCTCGTGATCGTAGGGTTTCCTCTCTCTGAATCGTTTCGATAGGTTTTCGTGAGGTGGTCTCGCCCGTTTCGATAGAGCCGAGAACCTCACGAGAAGGGAGGCCCCGACCCCACGAAACGGTCCGAGCTTCCAAGCTCGTACAGCTTCGTGAGAACCGATCCAGCTTGTTTAAAGATGGTGACAGCCCGTTTCGATCCTGTATGGGTAGATCGGGTTTCGTGGTATTCGCGGAGCCATAACGCGATAATATAACATGTCGATGTCTACTTTCAACAACGTCAACAGTAAATTACAGTTAGTGTTGGAATTAAACAAGAAATAAACAGTAATAAACAGGAAATCTCGGATACAGCGCAGGAAGAAAGATCGAAAACCGAAAGTGAAACAGCGCCTGAACAAAGATACCTCCCCATAGCGTTTCGATAGCATGGTCGTCGCGATTCTCTCTTTAGCTCACTGGCCACAGTTAACACGAGTTAGCTCTCGCTAGATCCGTGAGTCTATCGAAACACACCCTATGTCTATCGACAAGCATATTTACTAACTTCGATTAGATACAACGATGCTACAAAACGAAAACGAACAAACATTGATTGTTAAAAGCCAAGATGGAGACCATGAAAGATGGATTGTTACCCGGACCCCGATGGTCATGTGGCTTTTGAGTGCCCAGGCCTGTCTCTCATTGGCCTCGCGTGAAGCTCGTAACCAACGAGAAAGATAGGCCCCCGACGCGGAAAATTCACCTGACCATAGTAGTCTAGCCAACAATCCAACCTTCATTGTTTCCAACAAACGAAAAAATATTGATTGTTAAAATCCAAGATGGAAACAATGAATGTTACATTGTTACTCGAACTACTATGGTCAGGTGACCTTTCCGCGCCGGGGCCTGTCTTTCTCGTTGGCATCGGGTGAAGCTATTGTGACGAAATGTTAGTCACTTTATAATTTTTTTTATATTTTCAGTCCATTCTCAATTTAATTTTATTATAGATTCTTTTATTTTGACAATTAATTATTGCATTAAACAATCAACAATGAATTGCTTTATACGAAGATACAGACATCTGTTAAGCCAATAGAGAAAAGGCCTGGTCACTGAAACATCGTACATTATTACATCATTAGAAGAAGGGCCGCATCGTAACAATGTATTCAGTTTCATTGCGGAGGCCTTCTCTCTCGGTGGTCACGCCGCAGCCGACGAGAAAGACAGGCCGCGGCACTGAAAAGTCATCTGACCATAGTGGTCTGAGCCGTGACCACCGAGAGAGAAGGCCTCGCAATGAAACTGAATATATTGTTACATCATCATAGATAGTGCAAATTCAGGGCTTATTATTGGTAGAAATACGAATAACAATGCACAATCTATGTGATGCAACAATGTATTCAGTTTCATTGCGGAGGCCTTCTCTCTCGGTGGTCACGTCTGAGCAGCAATCCAACTTTCATTGTCTCCATCTTGGATTTTAACAATCAGTGTTTTTTCCTTTGTTAGAAACAATGAAGTTTAGATTGTTACTGGGACTATTGTGGTCAGGTGACTTTTCAGTGTCGGGGCCTGTCCTTTTCGTCGGCTACGAAGAAGGGCAAATTTAGAGCTTATTATTGGTAGAAATCATAGATTAAGGACAAACAATGTGGTAGTGTCACGGAATTCAAATTCCACCTTGAATTCCAATGACACAAAGATCCGTCTCCATACTCGCTACTTCTATGGTGCGAAGTGGAGGAGGAAACGTCAGGAGGACCGTCATCAGCGTGTCAATACGCAGGAGACCAATCGAGATCAACGGCGGGAATTACGTAATCTCGAGAAGAGAACCCGAGATCGAGGTCTTGGTAATAGAGAGGTACGAGCGGAAAGACATTTTGGTTTGGTTTGGTTTGTTTGGTATTAACGTCCTTTTCAACTGCTATGGTCATTTCAGGACGGCGTTATAGGGGCCGCAAATTTTGCCTCGCAAGGGTTCTTTAACGTGCAGCCGGCAAACGACTACACGGGACCAACGGCTTTACTTCCCTTCCGAAGGAAGTGCGTGATCTCAGGATTTCCCCCTGAAAAATCCTCGTCGTCCTCGGCCAGGATCGAACCCGCGTACTCGAGCATCAGAGGCGATCACGCAAACCACTGAGCCACCGAGGCCGATAGGAAAGACATTGGAAAAATGTCTCCTCGCATGAATCCCCTGGACGAGCGACAGCGAATGTCCGAACGCTGTCGGTTATAAGTCGGGACGTGGATGTACAAGCGGCAGGAGTTATCAACTCTCCGGAGTCCGTAGGAAAGAACGGAGCGAGAGAGGAAGAGAGTGCCGTCGATGACACCGACCACATTACAGCGTACCGAGAGAACTGTCGACGTGGCGAGGTAAGCCAAGTTCAATTTTTACACGAACTCTCACGCTTTCAGTGCTGTACCGCTGGAATTACAATGCAACTACTAACTTTATTATACAAGCCCGAATCCAGGCCTATACAAGTGGGAAAACGGCAGTACAGACTTTCCAGGAGCTGCCTAGTTATCAAATACGATATTACTCCACGATAAAGGGACTGTGGCCGTACGGATTGGAAGCGTATCTTAGCTACGGAGTGGGATTTGTGATAATTGGAAATTGATCCGTTGTGGATGCTAAAAATCATCGGACTTTGGTCAAGCTAATGTTTTCTTTCTCAGTTCTCCGTCTATATTCGTTTCACGCCTAGAATAGGTGAAGGGCAATGTGTTATTCATGGATAAGTACTTACCTTCTTTAAATTATTCTATTCCGCAGTGACTACGGAATTAAGCGCAAACGAAGGATGCTCTCCGAGCTATATTACCGACTGTGACTATTACTTTCCCGATCTATGATTTAAAGTGTATTACGTCAGCCGTTGTGTTCAACGAAGTTAGTTACGTCTGGATATCGTTAGTGCTGCATTTACTACATGAGTTGATAAGTAAAGATGCTTCAGACGCATTGCTTACCTTATTAGTGTACGACAAGTGTTCGTCGGAATTTAACCAATAATTGTTAATTTGATAAAAGCATTTACCGGTCTTTGAGTATTTACTAAAAGAAGTACCTCAGGCCTGCATCTAGTGTTAATATTTGTGCTACAGCATTTGTGTGGGTGAAGTGTTATGTGCTACGGCCTGTGTTTAATTACTTACGTCATTTACATATCTTATCTTTAAGCAGTTAAGTAAGGTAGCTTAAGCTTTAATTAGATAAGCATTTTCCGAATTTCTTTATTCTTTATTTTATTTAATAAAATTTGAATCATTTTCAAACCTTAATCGACCTCCGTCATATTATTTACTTCCACTGCTACTCTTTACAATTTACCTAATTTTACATATGACAGGTAGAAATACGATTAACAATGCATGGCTCGGGGCCAACGATATAACGGGCCCCAGCGCGGAAAAGTCACCTGACCATCTTAGTCCGGCCAACAATCCAACTTTCATTATTTACAACAAACGAAAAAATACTGATTGTTGAAATCCAAGATGGAAACAAAGAAGATTACATTATTACTCGGACTAGCATGGTCAGGTGACTTTTCCGCGCTGGGGCAACACCAATGACGTATATTAAAGATAGACTCCGAATCCTATTGTTGTAACTTGAAGCAAATTGGGAAGCTCCATGCCCATAACTGTCATGGCCGAAAGTAATGAAGATGATGCAAAAGACATGGCTAAACAGAAGAGTAACTGATTAATAATTCTTTCACACGCCGATCACGGAGTGATAAGTTTATCTTTTCGTTTACTTTGTATTTGAAGTATTTTATTATATTTTATAAACAATTTTTCGATCATAATTTCAATTTCAATTTCATTTCGATTGTCTTTCAGTAACGTATTTTCATTTTAGTTACGTATTTTTGATTTATTCTTGTGGAAAATGATTCCTGATCTTTTTTCTTGTTTGTTTGTACAGTTGTACGCAGTTTAACTTTGAGGAATGGTTTTGAATTAATTATTCCTCAGGCCCAAAATCTTCAAAAACAAAGCAGCCAGACAGCTAATTACTCCACGGCTCACTCCTGCCCAGAACTATCATGGCTCAATTTGCTTCACTTTTTGCCGCTGTTAACAATAGGATTCGGAGTCTATCTTTAATATACGTCATTGGGCAACACCACCTAAAGAGAAAGCCTGAGCGCGGAAACGTCATACATTGTTACATCATGATACGAAGTCATAATTTAGAGCTTATTATTGGTGGAAATGCGATTAAAGATGACTTTTTATGATGATGTAACAATGTATGAAATTTTCGCGCTCAGGCTTTGAGTAGAGGCGGTGTTGGCTGGGGCCAGTTATATGGTTGGCTCCGTGCATGGCTGAGGTGATGTAACAACGAGGCCAAGGAGATAACAAGGTTTGAAAAAGGAAAAGTCACCTGACCATCGGGATGCTAAGCAACAATCAACCTTTATTGTCTCCATCTTGGATGTTAACAATCGGTGTTTTTCCGTTTGTTGGAAACAATGAAGGTTGGATTGTTGCTAGCACCCCGATGGTCAGGTGACTTTTCCACTTCCAGGCCTTGTTATCTCGTTAGCCTCGTGTAACAATGTATGACGTTTCAGTGACCAGGCCTTTTCTCTAGGTGGTATTGGTTATAGTTGCCGCCACGTAAGTTGAACGATTTTTTTGACATGCGCAGTAAGTCTTCTCATCAATATGCATTGTCTGCATATTACCCATGATGCACTTGTTCTACTATAGTAAAGACGAAGATATCGTTGATACGTGGAAAGCCTATTAAAAGTCATAATATAAAACAAATTGCCTTCGAGTCGACTATTCTGTGTCATTTTTTAATTTATTAATTTCATTTATCTATTTAAATAAAAACGAAAATAGAAACTAAATATAAATACGATTTACTTCCCGCTAACGTCTATTGGCTGGCGTTAGAAATGACGCCATCCTGTCGTTCAATTTATGTGGCGGCAACTATAAGTGCATTTTCCGAGATTTTTTAAAATGCCTTCTGAAAAAAAAAAAACCCAAATAAATTCCATAAGCTTAATGCAGCAGCGGGCATTCTTCTTGTGAAATCCAAACAGTCAACATGGACAAACAAACAAAGACCAGAGATGCTTTAAGGCTATCATCTTCTTGGATTATATTAATCAATCAACCTTCAAGCCATGCTGGTAATCAACCTTCAAGCCATGCTGCGAAGGCAGATTCAAACCTGATGGCACTTAAACGTGTAATGAACAAGTTCACAGGACCACGTATATGGCTTTCATTTTTCAAGAAGTGCGGTGAGTGAAAGTACACTAAACCCCTCCTTTGAAGAAAAAGGAACTCCGTCATGAAGCAGACAATAAGGCTGATTAGCAGTTTTCTCCTTAAAATTGAAAAAGGAAGTAATCTGAACTATCTGAGACTAATTTGATCCCATGTATTGTAATTGAGAAACTTTATTTTGAAAGACATAACACAATGTAAACATTAATAATATGACTCAAGAATTAGGAATTAATCCTGTAACTTTCATTACGAAATTCAAAGCCAAGTTATTACTGATCATTACCAAAATGTGCCTTATCTGTAAAGGGGCCCATACACTGACCGATACGTCCATTTTTCCTTTCGCTTGTTGCCTTTATCGCCCACACACTTGACAGGCCACAAGGGAAGGCTAGCTGGGCTGGCAAAGCTCTAACTTCCTGCTAAGTTCTAGTTTTCTTGCAGGGGAAACAAAACCGTACATTTTATTGGCTGAGCGAGCCTTACATTTCTTATGAAAATATACGTAGCTCACTATTTTCGCAAATTATATAATAAAAAAACCATGTATTTTGTTTGAATTGATGACAAAAGTAAAAAAAGTATTGACAATATTCAATATTGTTAATGTCAAATAAGCAATATCTGTTTACTAAATTTAAACAAAAGGGCTATAATTTTTCCAAGAATTATATTTTTAATTTTCACATACTTATTGGATACAGTAATAGTTTCTTAGCGAGTAATTCAAGTAAACAAGGAATTAATTTTTTTAATGGGAATGAACCAATAATAATAATAATAATAATAATAATCATCATCATCATCGTTCGTCACCATGGGAAGCCAATCGAAGAAATTTTGGACGAGATCAAGAACCACGTGTCTCTAGAAAAAATTACTGCTCACACTGGTCGGAAGGACACCATTAAAATCAAATGTCATGATGAGGAAACTCACAAAATTCTAGTCTCTGGTGTTAAGAGCAATGATGTGCTAAAGATACAGCATCATAGCTCAAGTCCGAGAAACCGCTTAAATACGTTGTCCGAAATATTGATACGACTTATGACATTGAAGACTTCTGCGAAGACCTCAGAAAGGCAAATTACTTTCCTGAAAAGGCAATCAGGCTTAAGAAAGCAAATGATGCTGTTGATATGCCTTTGGTCTTGGTTCTACTACAAAATACGGAACACAACGAGTCCTTTTTAAGTTTGAAACGTGTGGGTCCTCTAGCTGTTAATGTTGAAATTTTTAGAGGTAACAAAAGACCCTTGCAGTGTTACAACCGTTCACGATTCGGTCACGTCTCCCAAGGTTATACCGAGTCGCCTCGATGTAACAAGTGCGCTGGCAAACACCAGTCGAGGGAATGTAGCAATGTTACGGGTAAAGACCCCCCCCCCTAAAAAGTATTCGATGTGATGGTCAGCACACTTCTACTTACACTAAGTGTCCTAAATATCCCCACGTCAAAAGGCTCAAAAGCAACAAAGTACTAGAAGGGAAAACCTATGCTTCGGTCGCATCCAGTTCTGCTGATACTAGGGACACACGTATGGTCGACCACAATCAATTGCGTGATATTTACAGGTTTCTAGGAAATTTGCTAAATCACTACAAGGAAAGTGGAAAAGCAGTGCCACAGATTGCCTCTCACGAATCTAACAAATGACCATGGACAGACACCCTTACAAGATCGTTAATCAAGGGAAACTCCGTTGCAATATTTGGAATGCGAGGGAAATCGCTCGCAAGCGCATCGAGTTTTACAATTTCCTTACAAATTAGAATGTCGATGTCGCCTTCGTGTACGAGACGCACCTGAAATCTACTCAAGTCTTTACTTTGCCTGGATATCGTGTTTATCGCAAGGATCGGCCACTGGGTAATAATGCCAGCCACGCTTTTGGTGGAGCAGCGATCATTGTTAAGGACGGCATTGATCATCGTGAGTCTGTCATTCCAGACTTTGTGGGAATGGAAGCAGTCTCCGTGATTATAAACGATGTGGACGCAGGTGAAATCAAGTTCACCTCTTTATACAACTCACCTAAGCACAAGCTCGACCCGTGAGAACTTGACGAGCTGCTGTCTGGGTCCATTCCGTTGTTATTGCGGGCGACTTGAATGCCAAGCACCAAGCGTGGAACTCCAAATGCCCCAATCAAAACGGCAATATCTTATATGGATATACCTTAAACGGGATTGACACCTTCGTTGCTGGTCCCCTTGATGACACGTACTACTGCGACCACTCACCTGTTAGCGACGTGCTGGATATTGCAGTTCTTAAAGGTTTTCTCAAGCCCTATAATATATTCACAGTCGACGACTTATCTTCTGACCACCGTCCAGTGATGCTTATGATTGAGGGCTTAAACATCGATAAGAAGATTGTGCTCTTTAGGGATATTCTTAGAGAAAATAGCATTACTTACAAGGAAGTTATTGATAAGGAGGATATCAATAATAATATTAATGCTATCACCCGTGTTGTCAACGATGCCACTACTTCCAGTACCTCTACTATCGATCGTAAGCGTCCTGAACATCTCCACCTGCCTCCTTATATCAGGCATCTTATTCTCGAAAGGAATTCTTACAGAAGTTTATGGCAGCGTAAGCGACTTCCCTTCTTCAAGACCAAGTACAACCGGCTTTCTCGCAAGGTTCAGGAGGAGATTAAAGCACTACGAAATCAAAGGTGGACAACTCGCTCTGGGGAACTGTGAGGGCCTTAAAGGATAACAGACCAATCCAATTGCCGCCGCTGCTTGCAGGCAATGGCAGCATTGTTACCAGTGACGGGGATAAGGCTCAACTAATCGCTGATTCCCTGAAAAGTCAATTTACCACACCCGGTGAGACAGACTTGGACAGCCTCCAAAACATTCAGCTAGTTAACGATGGGTGTATCGTTTACCGGTGTATTCATCGTGTTCCCACCCCTGAGGAAGCCATTAGTGCCCAAGAAATCTCCGACGTCATCAAGCGACTTAAAACCAAGAAAGCAGCAGGTATTGATTCCATCACTAACAGTGCTCTCAAGAACTTGCCTTCTAATATTGTCTCGATCATTACCAAAGCCATGAATGACTGCTGGAAACTTGGTTACTTCCCCGACCAATGGAAAGAGACCGCCATAGTTACCATACCAAAGCCTGGTCTAAACCCTGCTCTTGCTGTCAGCTACAGACCCATAAGCTTGCTACCTGTGCTATCAAAAGTCTTTGCACGCATCATTCTGAAGAGGTTTAACGAATTCTGTATAGCAAATAATCTCGTTCGTGATGAGCAATTTGACTTTCGCCCAGGTCACTCGCCAACTTCAGATCTGGAGGCTTGTTGCAGATCTAAACACTCCTCTTAACTGTACTAAGTATGGTGGTCTTGTCTTTTTGGATGTCCGTAAAGCTTTTGATCAGGTCTGGCACAACGGCCTCATATACAAGATGATTACTTGTGGTTTTTCGGACGAACTGATTACCTTGATTAGTTACTTTCTGTCAAACAGGACAATTCGTGTCAAGGTTGGCTGCTCCTTGTGACGTCAATGCTGGTGTTCCCCAGGATTCTGTCCTGGGCCCTGCACTGTTCAACTTTTTCATCCATGACTTCCCAACTTTTACTAATTCCAAGCTATATCTGTTCGCTGACGACGCGGCCATCATGACTACTGATCGCAATCCCGCTCACATCATATCACGGTTACAAAAGGCCTTACATCTGTGCGAGAAATGGTTTGCAAACTGGAGACTCGACCTAAACGTTGACAAGTGCAAGGCGATGTTCATTAGCAAGAAAAATCGAAAACCCCCGAGTCCTCTCTTCCTTTCTGGTAAAGAGCTCGAGTGGGTAAAAAATTATAAATACCTCGGGGTGTGGTGGTAGATGCCAGGCTAAATTGGGGTGACCACGTCTCCTATGCGATAAATAAAGCTAAGAAGGCAACGTTCAGTCTAGTTGCTCTTCTGGGACGAAACAGCGCCCTTGAAATGGATAGCAAACTTTTGCTTTATAAGATGGTTATACGAGTCATTCTTCTTTATGGTATGCCTGCCTGGGCTACAATATGCAAGTCCAGATGGAAGGATCTCCAAACTTTCCAAAACGTTACCCTGAGGACTATCGCCCAACTTGACAGGAGAGTCGCAACAAATATTTCTATTGCTGAAGATTTCCATTTACCTGCAATTGGTAGCTATGTCCAGGAGTCGCTGAAGAAGTTGCTTCCGAAGATTAAGGTCCATCCCAATCCTCTGGTTGCAGATATTCTGGAGCATCCACTCACGTTTAGAAGTTTCCTCAGGCATCGCAGGCCTCGACACGTCCTGTACATCAATTTCGACGACATCCAAAAATGGAAAAGACCCCATCTTATCCTCTGGATGACTTAACTAGGTTTCATCTGGCTTCTTGCCTAGTTCAGTGTACTTCCCCTGGTTACTTCCTGGATGAGTATGGCAGTGAAAGCGTTGCTTTCGGACCGCTCGTTTCGTTTTCCCTGCACTGTTCGATTGTCGATTGTCAGAGTGCACATTATAAGCTGCTACTGTACAAGACGATGATTCGGACCATCCTCCTCTATGGCATGCCTCTATATAAAAGCTGATGGAGTGAACTCCAGTCGTTCCAGAATGTTACCCTGAGGACCATTGCCAAGCATGGAAGAAGGACCGTAAAAATCATTACATCCACTCGGATCTGAACACGACTCACCTTGGTAAATGTGTCCAAGATCTCCTGATGAACATGGTGCGGACGATGAAGACCCATGACAATGACCTGGTGGCTAGAATACTAAACAACCTGATGGAAATGAAGTGGCATATAAAGTATAGAAAAGCGAGGCATATTCTTGATGTCAACTTCGAAGACATTGGCAACGTTTCCTTCCCGGATTAGTGGAAGATGTGATTCCGCCCCCTCTCCCAATCTTCTGACAATCATCAATCTTATTATTTTTTCATAATGTGGAAGACCTCTTTGGGTTAGTCAGGCTTCTTGCCTATTTCAGTGTATTTCATGTGGAATTTATTCTGGTAGGGTGAGCTTCGTGAAAGCACTGCTTTCGTCCCACCCGAAGAAATGCACACGTCACTGTTCGATTGTCGATTGTCAGAGTGCACAAAGTCTTATATTGTATGACACAATCTGCTGTCGATCGTCTAGCCCACACGTGGAAGTCTACTTCACAGTTTTTAGTTTTATATTCTCTCGCAAATAATTTCGTCAGTCATTTCGCAAATATTCTCTTTGTTTTCATTTCGTCAGTCATTTCGTTTACCAATTTCGATAGGATAAATTTCGTAATTATTATTTTTTTATTTTATGCTGCGAATTATTTTATAAAAGTTGGTTTAATAACCACCCACAGCCTGCGCGAAGTCTGTGTTTATTAGCGCTAGCACTCTGTGTATAAGCATCAATATTAAACCCGCGTGCTGCTTGCTCGCAGGTCAAACCTCCAATCATCAGTTTTGGAAAAATTGTTAACATCAGATCCTGGTACAATATCTAAAAAATACTTGTACAACGTGAATGGGAATATTTACCAAGTAGAAGATGGAACCCTGTTAGTTCACTAGAATCATTCTGGGGTGAAGTTAACAGTGATCGTGACGCTGCAGGCAATAAAAGATTTGGACGCATTGCTGATTTAGCATTAAAATTTGTAGTGCTACCAACTTCCAATGTCACAGTAGAAAGAGCTTTTTCCCATTTTGGGATAATTAAAAACAAGCTCCGTAACCGTCTGTCTGTTCAAATGATAAATGCCATCTTGAATGTAAGATGTCATTTAAAGCGAAATGATATGACGTGTATGAACTTCAGACCCTCTAAACACATGCTTACGAAATTTGATCATAAAATGTATGAAGAAAGTGATTTTACAGAATATGAAAATATGCTAAATTCATTGGAAATACCCTTTGATTAATAAAAAGTGATTTTTTAAAAATGCAATAGCCTTTCTTTTCTTTAAAATGTCACAACGGAATTTTCAATGATTTTTGTGTAAAAGTCAGCGGAAAACAGCATATTTTTTTCTGAAATCCAGCGGAGGCACCACCAGAAAGTCTGGCAACACTGTATAGAGCCTCCACCTGCTTGAGTAGTCCTCACCTGGCAAGCGGGGTCCATGGCTTCGTGTGGCCTGCGCCAGACACGGATTACGACCATCGGCCCGATACAGCTGCAACCGTGACTCGTCGGACCAGGCATCCCTTCGCCAGTCCTCAGCAGTCCAATTTCGATGTTGGTTGGCCCAGGCTAGGCGTTGCCGACGATGTGCAGCTGTCAAGAGTGGCACCCGTCGTGGCCTCCTGCTCCCAAAGCCTGCAGCTGCCAAGGTTCGCCGAATTGTCATCACGGACACAGTTATGGGACGTCCCTGGTTGTACCGCATGGTGATTTGGCTTGCTGTCGCCCTTCGGTCAGCAGTTGCAAGCCGGGTGACCCGGCGAACACCTCTGGCATCAATGAGGCGTGGGCGGCCCGTCCTCTGTCCGACATGGGTTTAATCCCTCGTTGGGTGTGCTCTCGATAGACCCTTGCAACAGTTGTGCGGGAAAATTACAGGATCTTGGCTACGTTTGATATTGAGGCACCCATCCGTCTGGCACCAACAATCATCCCCCGTTCAAATGCGGATGGTTCTCGGCGTGCTACCATTTCTGCAGATAATTTTGCTTACAATGATTGTGTCATATCAAGTAGAGTACTAGATAAGGAATATCCCCATCTAGTGCTCTAATATCAAGGAGTCCTGTGCACTTGCATTCCGAGAATGGAAGCAGCGGAATCTGTCTCATTACGGACAGAGAACCTGATTGGAAGGGTGTGCCATGACTTTTGGTGAGTGAGTGTATTACGTTATGGTCTGTATCTATTTATTAATTCAAACCAATAGCAATACGAAACCCTATCTATAAAATGTTTATCGACATTCAATTACCATCTTATTATAATTTATAAATTTATAAAATTAATTTTGTAAAATAAATAATTCATTTTGATTAGGTCCGGCTCCAAGCATTTTAATTTTTTAGTATAAATTTCTAAATTTGTTTAATAAATTTGTTTAATAAAAAGTAAAGATAAAGTTCGATACTTTTCAATAAAGTGCCCGAGAAATTGACTTGGAAAAAAAATCTCTTTTTTGCATCCTATAAATAAAATTTAAATTCAAATCAATATTTTCTAATGAACTCAAAGGAATTTTAACTTTATCTACAAATGAACTAAAAAATAAAATTTAAAATCAAATTTAATGAACATAAAAAAAAATTTAAACTTTATTTAAAAATATAATAATAAATAAAATTTAAGAATCAAATATTTTTTTATATGAACACAAAAAGATTTTAATTGTACCTGCTAAAATAAATGTGGAACTGGGGAACAACTATAATTACAGTGAAAATTGGCCAGGAGCATGTGCATTGGGTTTTGCCTGTAATATTCTGTCATTTCACCGCCACAGATTGATAGGCCAAGCCTGTACGACACACCAGAAAATCCAACTCGACTGACAGGCCAATCCGACCCGTGACGGATCAGACCTCTCATCTGTCGACCCCATTACTGACGGATTTACCCTGGTGATTTACTACAGGCGAGGCGAAAACGGACGTGGTCTGTGGTCGCGTCCGTCAGTGTATGGGCCCCTTAACAAATGTTCAAACGATTTGTGTGTTTGGAACTCTTGAACAGGTAGAACCTTCCAGATGCGACGGCAGCTTCCCATTCTTCCTCTTCCAGTGAGTTGGGTATATAAGGACACCGGTCGGTCTCGTGCGACATTTGCGTCAACAAAGCATACATCAACTCGACTCTTCAAATCAACAAGCACACTGTATTGTGCACTTTAATAACACTGGTCTGCATGAAAAAAAAGCACCGACTCAATTTTGGCTGATTCTTACGTAAAATGTCTTCCTGAATCCGAATATGATCTCCGTTTTTCCCCATCACCCACCGTTTTCGGGGGATGCCCCCAACCCAATTTTATCATTTTTCGATATATTTCGATGGGTGAAAAGGTTTTTTCAGCTTTTGACGTAGAACTACGTCTATCAGGGGTGCAGCCGAGGAAACATTCAGACGCGATTTTTCGTTCAAAAAGTGATGTACATATCTCAGTCTATATCTTTCTATCACTATATCCTACAACTATGGTCATTATCTCGTTGGAAAGAGGAAGGTTGAGTCTTGAATAATGAGCAAAAATTTCACCAAATGAGCCACTGGGTCAAAAGTTACAGCAAACTAAAGTTAAGTGAATTTTATGCTCGCCATCGTAATAACGGAGTGGCGCTGCTGCAGCACTAATTGGAGCTAACCATGGCCTACGAGAAAAGGCCTGCGCATCTTCTATATATATAACTAGAAGAGGTACCCGGCGTTGCCCGGGATAATTACACTTGCACA
>JAHWFO010097865.1:1504049-1537387 GCA_023313115.1 Rhysida immarginata | reverse complement strand
GATTATTTCCCGATTATACAAACGGGTGGGTTCGCTTCTAGTTTTCTACTAAAAATATGTTGTAAAATAATAAAATATATATTATTTTAAGCAGATTAATTATTTTAAGAAATGAACTTTGAAGTTTTGTTAATTTCTTAAAACAAAACAATAAATCTGACTAAAAAAATATATGTTTTCAAAAATGTTGGTCTTAGTTGTTTGTAAAAATATAAATATACGGGTCTTTAAAACAGTGATTTTACGACATAGAGTCGACGCGTTTCAGCCGTGGCTTTCTTCAGGACTGATTCAGATACAAGGGTTCGAATTAAAAGCATTCATGAACATTACTTTTCGATATAAGGCAGCAAATGGGCAGCGTAAAGCGAGTGGTGTGGCAATTTATAGAAATTTAAATAGTGTAGCAGACTGTAAACCTATCGAGCATCACATAAATGTAAGACGGAGAATGATTGAATATGGAGTTGGCGATTTATGTTTAGTGCACGTTACCTTAAATGGTTCTTCAAAATTTATATTGGGCTCGATATATGTACATCCAAATACTTCACGTTTAGATTTAAAAATGTTCTTATTTTCTGGATTAAAGAAATACACCGACATCTGCAAGCAAATAGATGAAGAGTTTGAGGTGGATGCGGATATGCCTATGATATTGATGGGCGATTTTAATATAGATGCCAAACGAAACGAAGGAGCATTTGAATTTATGAAACATCATTTCAGTTTAGACATAGTCCCGACTAACTATCCAAGTACATTGGGAAATACTTATATTGATCTGTCATTTACTAGAAATATAACTCCGAAACTTTTGTCATCTGTTTGTTACTTTTCATATCACAGACCCATTCTTCACAAAATTGTAATGTAATTGAATATAGTAACTTTTGTTTTTAATTTTGTTCTTTTTTTCGCCAAAAAATACACACTAACGGTAATCAATAATAACATACAGTAGTAGTTCTACGCCTTAAAAACCCGCGGCTTTGGCAGTCACCAGAGCCTCCGTCAATTTTTATAATTCTTTTGAGGGTCTTGAAGGGTGAATAGTACTAGAAAATGATCATGTATGGTAGGGAGGTACGTTAGGGGGTGAATTACCCCCTTTAACTGTTTAAAAAATCATTAAAATTTGATTAATTTTACATTTTTTTCGCTATTTTCCCCTTATCTTTTATATATATTTTTTCCATTAATAAAAATATAAACTTACAGTTCATTTGGTATTTGCTTTCCTTTTATATCCCGAGGTAGCCGTTTCTCTTATCAAAAACCAGCAGTACTCTGCCAACATACTCGCATTCCACTTCCCTGAAAATCTTTTCTCAAACTTAGCGATGTCTTGGTAGAACCGTTCCCCGTGTTCATCCGAAACTGTTCCTAAATTTCCAGGGAAGAAGTCCAGGTGGGAATGCAGAAAATGCAGTTTAAGAGACATGTTACAACCCATATCCTTGTATGCTGACACCAATTCCTCGACATGATCGACATAATTAACACTTTTGTTGTTACCTAAAAAGTTTTTACATACATTTTGGAAAGCAAGCCATGCTCGTCTTTCTTTTTGGTTCAGATGTTCAACAAATGTCAAATCTTTGAAAAGTTGTCTAATTTGGGGCCCACGAAAACTCCTTCCTTATTTTAGCCTCACTAACACGAGGAAATTTAGTTTTCAAAAATTGAAATGCAATACTTATCCTGTCCATTGCTTTCACAAACTGTTTCATCAGTCCGAGTTTTATGTGCAAAGGCAGCAAAAAAATATTTTCTTTCGGGACCAGAGGATTGTTAGCGACGTTTTTCTGACCAGGAGTAAACCTTTCTCGCAGAGGCCAATTCCGTGTGATATAATGTTTGTCTCGGGCTTGGCTGTCCCATTCACATAGGAAGCAGCAGTGTTTTGTGTAGCCTGTTTGCAGTCCCGTTAGTAAAGCCACAACTTTTAAGTCAGCGCAAAGTTTCCAATTATAATCATGATAACTGATTTTATCAAGAATTCGACTGATGTTGCTGTAGGTCTCCTTCATATCTACAGAGTATGAAACGGGGACTAATGGTAACTGATGAAAAAAATACGAAAAAAAACGGAAAATCGATCAAAATTTAATGATTTTTTTAAACAATTCTTCTTCATCTTCAGTTTTTCCCACTTCTATGTGGGGTCGCTGTTTTTGATGAGCTTTCTCCATTTCTCTCTGTCCTTTGTCCACTCCCTTCTGAGTTCCTTTGATTTCAGATCTTCGTCCACAATATCTTGCCACCTTCTCTTGGGTCGTCCTCTTTTTCTCCTTTCCTCCTCTTTCATGTTCATAGTTCTTTTGCCAGTGTAGTCCTCGTCTCTTCTGATTACATGGCCAAACCATCTCAGTCTATTTTCTTGGATTTTGGTTTCAATATCTGTAACCTTCACTGTCCCTCGGATGCGCTCATTTCTAATCCTGTCTAATCGTGTCACTCCGCACATCCATCTCAACATTCTCATTTCTGCCACCTTCATCCTTTGTATATTGGACTTTTTTAGAGAGAGTGTTTCCATTCCATAGAGCATTCCACCATCCTGTAAACTTTGCCTTTTAGACTCACAGGGATCTTCTTATCGCAGAGGACTCCAGAGACTTCTTTCCAATTTTTCCAACCTGTCTGTATTCTGCTAGTCACTTCCCTACCCGTCTCACTCCATTCATCAACTGTCGAACCAAGGTATCTGAAGTGGTCAGTTTTCCTGATTGCTGTCTCCATCAGTTTCAGCTCCTCATTTTTCTGGGCCTCTATGTTGCAGGCCATATATTCTGTCTTGCTTCTGCTGATTTTCAGTCTCCTGTCTTCCAGAGCTTTCCTCCAATTCTCTAGCTTTTCTTTTTTAATGATTTTTTTAAACATTTAAAGGGGGTAATTCCCCCCTTATGTACCCCCCTGTTATAAATGCTTATGTTTTAGAACTTTTCAGTCCTCTAGCCCCTTAGAAGAATTTTAAAGGCTGAAATAAACCTTTCAACCCTCTAAATCTATCGAAAAATGGTAAAAATGGGTTGGGGGGTATCCCCCGAAAATGGTGGGTGATGGGGGAAAACGAAGGTTATATTCGTAATCAGGAGGTCATTTTACATAAGAATCAGCTGAAATAGTGTTGTGGCTCGAAAATTTTTTTAAATTTGCAGACTAGTGTAATCGTCCGAAGGATATATGTTAATGCTACCGAAGAAAAGAATGAGTATTGGTCAGAGAAGACAAAAGGTTATCTGGGCGTCGGAAACACCTGAACAATGGAGCTGTGTCAACAGGAAAGTGGAGAATTACTGAAAGAAAATTCGAGTTATTATTTAACTTCTTGAGATTGTTCAGTTTACCTACAACTGTATTATCCCGTGTAATGCGGGTGCCTCTGCTAGTAAATAACTATAATAAAGAACTTACGTCAACATGGACAATTTAACAAAGGAAAATTAAAGGAAAGATTCCGCGACATGAGTTCGAACAAGGAACCCTAGATATCCGACTCCCAGTATCCTAGCAGCAATATCGCGGTACGTTAATTCAGCTCCACGACATTGCTGCCAATCATTTCGTCCGTGGTCGAAGTCTGCCAGTATTTGATATTGCGCTCTTTGCCGTCGACGAGGCATAGTGACTCCTCAGGAAATTTACAGCTCGCTAACCACGATACACTATTTTTAATAACTCCTCTTATCTACAGCCCTGTATTTTTATATGCCTCAAGCAACAGACGTGCGCAATATTTAGCATTTCTAACCATTGCATATCATACCCTGCTCTTTGCGTCTCTAAGTTTTACTTGATTACCATCATTCATTCATGGTGATGAAATTTTCACAATATTATCAATTTCAAGAAATAAAATTCCGGTAATTTAGACGAAATCCCGCCTTCACCCACTCCCTTAAAGAACGATGTTTCCCCAGATCTGGCATGCGCGCCTCTATCTACAAACATCGTAATTCTCGTGCTAATCACAATCTTGAACATTAAAAAATCTCCAGCGATCACGACACCTACTGGAGATTTCATATTCCAGTAGAATTCTATAATTCAGACTTACTGGACACGAAACGATATTTGACGATAATAAATTTGAACATGATAATATTTCTGTTCCCACTTTAGAAGAAGAAATTCATGTTTTTCAACAGAAACACAGGCTTTCTTCACAAACTCTATTTAATATTTTATTGGACCCCCCGAATTACTGCATATATTTTTGGACGGAGGGTGTAATATACACTATGAGGAAGAAAATCATTGAACACCAACGACCCTCACATGATCTGTGAGACTTAAAAACGGAAACGGGAATGTATTTAACTGATTCTCAGGTAAAATGGTTACCAGAAGACAGATTTCCGATTTCGAAAAGGGCATAATAATAATTTTTTTTTTTTTTTAATGAATCTAAACAACCCGCGGGTTGTCCCCCAACAGGCCGAAGCCCAACACGGGGTTTTCTTTTTATAATAAAGGACAATCACAAACATCCATGCCTCAAGCGGGATTCGAACCCGTGACTTGCTGGTTGCGAGAGCAATAAGACCTGCGCCTCAGCGCTCTCGGCCAACAAGCCGGCAAATAGGACATTCCATAGAGGTATGAATATACGAATTGTAATCTATTTGTTATCCAAAACTGTTGAGCAGCTGAGAGCTCAAACATCATTATCTTTAAAATGTTGATTAATATAAAAGGTAGATAATCAGAAAAAAAAAGTTGTGAAATTCAAGATAAAGAGACAAGCGAAACCACTTGCTAACATGATAGTGAATGACAACGTGCATTGCAGTGTTCCCTGTATCTTATCAAGCGATATTTCAAAATGTCATGATTGTGTTTCGATAAAATTCTGAGAGGATGTCTTCGTTACTGTTTAGCTCTGTGCAACATTTCTTTAACTTTTTATGTTTACAATTTTAAGCGTTTAGTAATCAGTCACGTTGCAACAAACTCTTAATTAATGCTAACTCTTTTACTTATGGTAATAATGTTTCTTTATAGTCGGAAAAATATAATGTCAATTTTCCTTTTTTTAGAAATGTTGGTGGAGTGATAGCTGATTACTTAGCATTCCGTGAAAAAAAAGTTTAAAGAATGATAAAGAATTACGTATAATCGTGAACTGAAATAAAAAATAATGAACTCCAAAATAGAACACTAAAATTCAAACATTATGCACATTAATATCGATTAAGATACTTCTGCAAAGGACTAGGATTAAATTAAGCATTGCCATTGATAAAATTTTAATTGATTGATAAATTGATAAGATTGCATTCTAAAAATAAATGACATTAATCACAGCTACTTAGACTGTCGCTGAACTGAAGAAATTCCGAGCAATGTGTTAACAAGTTACTGATCAAACTGAATCAAAATGAGGAGTTAATTAAAATCTCAAGTAAAAACCTAAAAAGACTGAATGTACAAGATTTTTAATTACGTACAAATTTTACAAGGTGTCTTTAAAATTGCTGTGCACTCAACAAAAAATTATGAAATGTTTTACAAATTGGTATATTTTTGTGATCTAGGTCGAGAGAGATTGCGAATAGAGGGCATTCGTGCATGACTTGTGCTGAAAGGGAACGTGTGCGAAAATAACCATGATACACTGGAGGAGCTAAAAGCAGTCATTTCATACCTCGCGAAACGTGTAACAGAATATGCGAGACTGTGTGCAGTCGTGTTTCCATGTGCGTGGAAGACAATCCCAACATCTCCTTTAAGTAAGCATTTACACACAGTGACTTTTCGGACAGCCTTTGATTTAATAACTAAATGATCTTAAGTTGCTTTGATTTAACTATATACGAGAGTTTCATCCGACCTTCTCTTTTCCTCTCGTTCCGCCGAACAACGTGACGAGCGCTTTGTGGCAGATAAAGCTTCTTTTTGGAATGTTTGCAAGATTTTATTGTGAATTCAAGATTGTATAAGACTGTTGTTGTTGATATTAAAATGTGGTTATTTTTTGATTTTCAACTTTGCTTTCTGTCAATCCAAATCTTTCACTGCACCAATAGTGACAGTTCGCAATTTGTATGGAAACTTGTTTAGTCACTCAGTCAGGACCTTGTGGATGATGCTCTTTGACGAAGAAACATTTTGACGAACTTCACGCTGTCACGTGGTGAAGAGACGGTACACAAGAATGAATGATAAAGTTTAATTAGTAGAGTTGAAGTAATGGATACAAATGCTGTCATAAAACAATTGTAACTAGACGTTTAAATAAACTTGAATAGGAACAAATAAGCTCAAAAAACGAAATGACAAATACTGATCTTGAATATTAAGGTCGCCGATGCAACGAGTAAAGGCGTCGTCGGAAACCAAGCCAAGGGAAAATTTAGGCGTAGACTGCCAAATGCAGAATAAAAGATGAACTTGCTGTGGATGACAATCATAACGGTTGCACAAAAGCACTTCAACTTCTATAGTCGGCGAGCTGGATGAAGAATGCGATTAGCTACAGAAACGATTCATAAAAATCGAAAGATGATTAAACACTTAAACGTTCTGGTACAAAAATATGATAATGCAAGCTTGCGCATTCTCAACTGATTTAAAAAAAATAACATTACATTTAATTATTTGTATACATTTCGCAAATACGTATTAGGATGAAAACTTTTTCACACATTTGAATTTGCATCGGATAAAGTGCTTAGTTTATAATCAACTGTCCATTTTGGAATACTTTTCTACACGTCTTGTCACAGTCATTAACGTCGAGCTGCGTCCACAATGAAAGTTTCTGTCTTCCTTTGATATGAACAAGTTTGGTTATGAACATTTTTTTCGTATACGATGCGTTTTTTTGGAGTTATTTCGATGTTACAATAAAAATACCTCACCTGTATTTTAAGTCTTATTAGATAGTAAATAATATAAATCTAGGAAAGCAGGAAGTGCGTATCCTGCGTTCCATATCTCGGATGTTCTTTTATGGTAAGAGGTTTTTTTCCCCTTCATATACAGGCAATTCCACCTTCTTATTTTTTTTCAGTAATGTTAAAGGAGATTTTGACTCTGTGATAGTTTACAACCATGTACCTTCTTTCTTTGTAGCCAAGTATTCTTAAATATTTATTAACATATTGATCTAATTTATGTATTTAAAATTTTCACCATATACTGATTTTAATTGTTTGAAGCCGTTACATTCGTTACAGAGAGTCGCCAAAGACAGCCTACCATTGTTGTAGGCTATGCCCAGTTTTATATTGTCCATTTGACTATCGTCGCAAACGGTGCGGCCTTGAATTTCCAGGATAAAAATTAATTTGAAACTAGGCCACGAACATATTGAGCCGGCCCTAACAATCGCCCGTTATGAATTGTTCAGTTGACCATCGCCCAATTGTCGCGTACCGATATCATAGTATTAGAAGGAGATAATACTAATCTATGCCGATATTAAGACAGGGCGTCTCTAAAAAAAAAAAACAGCTACGATTCCTCAGTCTAATTGAGATAAAAACGTTTTTCGACGAAGAGGCAGCGGTTTTGTAAAAAAGTTCATTTTACAACTAACCTAAGACATAAATAATAAAAAAAAAAAAAAAATAAAAAAAAAAGACATATCCTTTTTAATTTATAAAAAAAAAACTAACCTAAGACATATCGCATTTTTTGAAAACCCGACCTTGAATCCACCGTCACCATGCAGCCCACGCTCGACTTCACTGCATATTTCAGAACCTTTATAGTACGTATGTAATACCACGGTCAAATATATCGATAACTATATTGAAAACATATAAATGAGAAATTAAACTTTGGAAAGGTACACACTGTTATGTAAAAATATTTTCAGAAAATATTTAAAAATAGTTCTATAATGAAAAAATATCACCACTGCCGAAACCCGGGATCGAACCAGGGACCTTTAGATCTTCAGTCTAACGCTCTCCCAACTGAGCTATTTCGGCTCGGGCAGAACTGTTTGTTCCCAAGAATGACATACTAGTCATATTGCATCCACTTGGGCAAGCGTTGAGCATTTTGGTACGTGTCTGGCAATGTATGCAATAAAATTAATTCATCGTGACTTGAAGATTTGAATAACGTATCCCGAGTGTATACGTGTTGTTTTGGAAAATGTTTGTGTTTGTTTTCCATGATTTGGACAGGACAATAAATTAATGCTTATGCATTCGTATCATTTGTATTAGTGCCATGTCGTTGGAGTTCATCAAAACGAAACCGATTGAAGCCGATGAAGTGGCATCGAACCGCAGGAAAGAAAATCAAATATTTTTTGCGAAGTAAAATACAATAGAGAATTTTTTAATTAAAACTGATTAAAATATAATTCAAACACAGCGATAAAAAAAAATTCAGTATTAACTGAAGCTGAAACTAAATATAAAAATCTGATGATAAAAATCGTAGTAGTCTAAATTCAAATTCAGGATGTTGCAAAAAATAAATAAATAAATAAATAAATAAATAAATAAATAAATTAATAAAACATTGCTGATTTTGACACTCGTATGTACTTTTAACAAATCTTTGCTCATTTCCCGTGGTTGTTGCGTTGCCGCTGACCCGAATAAAGATTTGTTCAACTAGGATATCATTTTATGCCATCAAAGGCTTCCTGCACAGACATCGTCTTGGAAATCCATACGGATAACCAAATTTTTGGGAGCGACTATAGCCTCAGTCAAAAATGGGAATCCCGACTGTAGCCTGACGTTCAGCTGGCAGAAACGTATTGTCGGATGTTTTCTTCGTTTAATTCAAACAAAAATTTTTTAATTTATAAACTACGTACTTCCACCTCTTAGTAACAACTTAGAGCTCAGAGCAACTGTTCAAAGTGGCGACCACTAATTTCAATTTGCATTGTAATGACGCATGAAATTTTGCCCACTCTTTCAAATATCTCTGGTGTATATTGTACAAGGAGACAGGCAGCTTAAACCCTGGCAAGCAGTTCGTTTCAAATTCTACTATAATTTCATACACCAACGATTTGATTTGCCCCATAGAAGAAATCTAGAGGGGTGATTGGTTTGGTTTGGTTTGGTATTAACGTCCTTTTCAACTGCTATGGTCATTTCAGGACGGCGTTATAGGGGCCGCAAATTTTGCCTCGCAAGGGTTCTTTAGCGTGCAGCCGGCAAACGTCTACACGGGACCAACGGCTTTACTTCCCTTCCGAAGGAAGTGCGTGATCTCAGGATTTACCCCTGAAAAATCCTCGTCGTCCTCGGCCGGGATCGAACCCGCGTACTCGGGCATCAGAGGCGATCACGCAACCTGCTGAGCCACCGAGGCCGATCTAGAGGGGTGAGATCCGACAGACCTCCTCTTCCAATCCAATGATTCAGTCAAAGAACGTACAAAAAAAACGTTCTTTGTAAAACAGGAAGAAGTGACCGTGGCGTCGGAACCTTTGATCTTAATGTAACGCCTGCAAGACGATCAGACTTGTGGCGCCATCGCACGCGTAGTAGGTGTCATGAAAAAATATTACATTGCAATGAAAGCAAAATGTAACAATAAAAATTTATTCTCAGAATATTTATTGGAATTAAAAAGTGTAATTTTGGAATTTATTTTTATCTAAGCTGTAGTAAAAATGTAGCATATTTTCCAGGCGACAAAAAAAAATATTATATTAAATCTTTCGCGAGAAAATTTACATCAATTTGGCTTTTTTTACACAAATATTTTTTCTTAACCAAAGATATAGTTCAGGCATATAAATGACAAGTAAATTTAAAATACGGTATACATTTGATTCTCAATTTTCGAATAAACATATTTATTTTATTTATTTTTTTACTTTGGAGTAGTTTTTTTTTTGTCCGGATAATACAAAAAAATGAAGAAATTCATTCTCAAAACGTTACACAATTTGAGATTTTTATTGTAAAAAGGAAAAAAAGTTAAACAAAATATATTTTGATTTTTATGCTGTATTTTGATTTAAATGATCTTCAGGACATTGAAAAAATAGAAGTCGATTTAAACTTGAGATTTTTTTTTTATTATTTTCCGATTACAATGACCAGTTATCATTGGGTTCAAAATCTTTAAAAGTAAAGTTTTAGAACCAGTGCCTCTATCTCCTAAACGGTTAGATCAATTGAAAAAGTACCAAAAATAAAACATTTCTCAAATGTTGTATACAATCTGAAAATACCATTAATACAGGGATTTTTATTTAAGATATCAAAGTTGCCACCTCCTCCACCCACTGAGGGTGGGGGGGGGGGGGGGATGATTTTAGAACAGAAAGATTTCCCCATTAAAAATAATATTTTTTTGTCTCGGCAAAGATTTCCGTACAATGCTTTATTTATTTTCGAAATATTTCCATGTCTGCACTTTAATGGACCACCCTGTATGGCACTTAAAATAAAAGTCAATAATAATAATAATTGGAAAATGGGTCTTTGAAGGGTTTTTAAAAAGGATAATTAAAAGATAGCAGGGAGAAATATTTACGACATAAATAACAAATAAAAAAAGTATATTTGAATGAAATTTTATTTTGTAATTTATCTTAGGTAATTTTATATATAAGTTTGTTATTCTGTCATGCATTCACTTAAATTTACAAATTATAAGAGTGAAATTATTATTAAAAAATATCTATTTTTTTTTTATTTTTTTTTATTGATTGTAATCCAATACGTCATCCAGGGCCTGTATGGCCTGAAGCCCACGAGTTGGGTCCCTGGATGAACCTGGATTAACGACTGCTGTATGATGGTCACAGCAGCCGGGGGGGGGGGGGTGAAGATTGTGAATCACGGATGGTAATTATTAGAACAAATAAAAATATTACACATTTAAACTTCCTTTTGGTAATTCATTATTTCTTTGAATATAACTTACCTATTATGGTACTGTTATTATGGTTTAGCTTAGTTATTTTATTTACATTGTCTGATATTTATAGCTATGTTATTTATTGTATGAAATTCATGTTATTTTTATTTTTAAACTTCTAACCTGTTTTGTAATATTACAATAGCCCTCTGGGACCTAACTCGTCGGTCTTTGACCATACAGGTCCCAGTTGGGTGTCGCATTAATCTTTATTAATAAATAAATAAATATAATAAATAATTATATATAAAATTATATATTATTTATAATTTAATTTCATCTATGTGTATTAACTTTTTATATTAAATTTTTATGAAATTTAAAAAATTAACAATCATAAATTGTTTAAAAAATTATCATTTATTATTATAATAAATTAATACAATATTACGTTAAAGTATATGCACAGTTTATCCTAAGCAAATATGTATTAATTATTTTATTTCAAATATTTTATGATGAAGTTATCCAGTGAACAAAATAAAAATTAAAAAGCACAATAAAATGATTTTTTAATACATATTTTATTTTTCCCAGTTTAAACGAGAATTTTTACAATAAGAGGTTGAATATCAAACAATTTAAATACGATTTTATCACATTTTTAAAAAATTTGTTTAATTCTAAAAAAATTATCAAAATATAAGTTTTTATCATTGAGAATGCATGGAGGAATTTATTGATACGCACTACCCGTTAGAGTCCGCCACTGATTTATGACGTGACATGACGTCACACGCGTTACATGTTTTCCCCCGAACGGTCACTTCTTCCTGTTTTACGTTCTTTGATTCAGTGGCGTAGCAACATTGTAACGGGCCATGATTCGAGCTTTGATAGCTGGGTTCCCTGACTCCATCCAAAACACAGTCCCGGGCCATGATTCGACTGAACCACTTAGAACCATGGTAACTACGTCCCTGCAAAGATTAGGGAATCTGTTATCCACGTGCTCGCGAACATCAACATCGAAATGAGCAGGCGCCAAATCCTCTTGCGGAGACAAGAGGTCAGTGTTCAACAACTCTGATAGCATATCACTACTGAACATTAGGTAATATGATCTATTGAAACAAGGCGATAGAAGATATGGTCGTATTAGATAAATTTGACTGGGGTCATCTTCGTCTATCGTGGTTCTTCCAGCATTCCGACCAGTTGTGACTACTAACATCTTCCGTCTTCGCCCAGATTATCCGTAGGCAGGAATTTTGAAGGTGGTTAAATCAATTGCCTTTGAAAGAACCCTCTTTAACTACCAATGGAGGTTGCTGCACCACGGATTCCATTCTCTCCAACCTCTTCATCAATGGAAAGTGGTCGGGTATGCTGGATGTTTGCATTGTGGCGTAGTTGAGATTATTAGACATAGTTTTACGAGTGTTCGTTCGTGCAATCCATCTGGCATCATTTTAAACAACATTATCGATTGGTAAAGTTTTCTTATCAGTCCGTGCGTTATGGATGATTCTATCGGCGATTCTATGATTTGGGCCTAGCCATTCCCATTACGTTTCTGAAGAAAGCACTGTGGCTTGCCCGGTTTGTTTAGATCCAAAAAGGCAATTGCAACACCTTCGGTTGTGTGGAAGAAAGTGTCTGAATATCTTAATTCCTTTCTCTTCCTTGAATGGCATCGGCTAGGTCCTTCTGTTTTCCAAAGGCGTTATTCGTCATCTCAACGCCTTTGTGTGGTCATCGGATGGAACCATAACTTCTATACCTTCCATTTTACTTTTCCAATGGACTTCTGATGATCTACCGGTGTGCGAGCGAGCCTCCCAGTAAGGCGTTTAAATAGGTGTGTCAGTCTTTAGGGACTGCACGATTCATTTAAGGCATGTGCACCTAGGCACCTGGTTATGAACTTTTGAGGTGTCTGAGGCTGATGGAATGGCCTCAGCGCCAATAGCACACCAGAGGAAAAAGAGAGGAAAGAGGCAGCCTACTATATTTCTCGTCGGCTTACGAGTACAAGGGATGGCAGAAGTGGTTCCACGCCTAAGTTCACCTCGGAGGTAACAAATAATTTTAATTATGAAAATTATCGTTTTGATTTTTCCCGAGGTCGACATTTGAGAACCCACCGTCCAAGACAAGCCGGGTATCGAGAGAGGATCATGGACGTTATTCCAGAAAACCAATTGAGAGGCTATCACATGGGCTCGACTGGACGAAATTAAGGACGGAGTGAAGAGGTAAAGACTCAAGGGCTTTATTGAACTTTAAATTTCAATTACCCGATAAACTTTACCCCTCGAGGCCTCCGCAGCCATCGGACCCGAACTTTCTTTGGTGCTTCGCATACGATAGACAAAAGCGATTCCCCTACCAGACTTATGAAAGATGATAGCTTAGTTTGGCGCTCCCCAGACGAAGATAACGAGCTTGTTTCAGCGCCAGAGTTCAAAGAGGTCATCCACTCTAAAGAGGAGGCTTCGCCACCCAGCCCCACAGACGAAGGATCAACTTCCATAACCGCTGAAGCTTCCACAACCTCAGCGTTTACCCCCAAGGTCTATAAAAGATCTTTTATAGACCTCGTTTACCCCTAGCGCCAGCGACGCCCTCGAGATCTCGTGCGGCTCGCAGCCAGCGTCCCAGCGTGCGCTATGTCAAATTTTCTTTATTATTGACTCTTATATTATTTGCTAACTGGTTTTTGAATTGTGCCAGGTTATGTGTCAATGTATTATTTCACTAATACTTGTATGTTTTACATTCTCATTACTTCTTAGTTCACATCGGCCAACCTCTTGACTTACATTGGAAAGTTTGTCAGAAGCTGTATGCCAGAGAATCTGGTAAAACCGTACGTAACAGATTCGCCAAGCACACATTCACATTCTTTATAATGCTGACACCCCTGTCGCTAAACACTTTAATTCCCCTGGCCACTCCTTACAGGACGTTAGTCTTTATATTCTTCGCAACAACTTCCATAACAAAAAAGAAGGAAGCAATTCGTACCTTTTCTCATTTGGAAATTCAATTCCCTAACCTTAGCAAAGGGACCATTCCTTCATTACCTTTCCCATATTCGCTCCCACTTCCACTATTCCCTAATTTGTCGCAGGCCTTTCTAAAAGTTTCTTTTTGTATCCTTTTCTTTCCCTTTCTACAACCCCCCCCCCCCCCCCGCCTATCTCTCTTAACAGATTATCCATTTTTGTCTTTTTCTTTCTTAATGTTCAGCTTTCATTAAATTTTCCTCTATTTTTAATATTTTTTCTACATTCTTTGTCTTCATTTTTATTGTCCAGTCCCATTATCTTTAATCTCTTATCCGGAGCTCTTATATCCGGAATCGACTGCATCATTCCTATTTTCTTCTACAATTTCTGTTAATTTGATTTTTATGTTTATCCTATTGCATTTTTCTCACTGCCCTTTTATCATTTTATCCCATTGGTCCTCTTTCTTGTCCTATCCCAGCATGTCTTCTATTTCATTTCACGACATCCCATTGGTTCTCTTCACTTCTCCTTAGCCAATGCCAGGGTCTTTTAATCTATCAATGCAGATTTAAAAACCCTGCCAATACTTTCTTTCTCCCCCCACCTATGTTCTCTTTATATAAGTCGTCTTCTAATAGTCTCATTATCACTTTCAGGATAATTCTCTATTATCCATCGGCCTCGGTGGCTCAGTGGTATCGCCTCTGATGCCCGAGGACGCGGGTTCGACTCCAGTCGAGGACGACGAGGATTTTTTCAGGGGGAAAATCCTGAGATCACGCACTTCCTTCAGAAGGGAAGTAAAGCCGTTGGTCCCGTGTAGTCGTTTGCCGGCTGCACGTTAAAGAATCTTTGCGAGGCAAAATTTGCGGCCCCTATAACGCCGTCCTGAAATGACCATAACAGTTGAAAAGGACGTTAATACAAAACAAACCAATCTCTATTATCCTCTTTACTTTGACAAAGAATAGCCTCTATCCGAAACGTCAGGTTTTTCAGAATCTTACCATCTGTGTGTTCTATTTTATTATTTATTATCTACTACTTAGAAAGATAAATAGACAGGCAATAAAGCGGTAGCGAATTGTTTAATGGCTGGCTGAGGCGTTTTGAAGTTTACTTCAAATATACAGGGTGTCCCGTAAGTCGTGGTCGTAAATTTAATGGTATGCATATTCAATAGCAAGGAACAAAAAATTCCCTGTGAACATAGGTCGAACAACGCACTGTTTCCGAGAAAGAATGACTTTATTGACAAATGGAGCAACAACCTGTACAGGTGTTCCTTTGGTAGTGTCTCATGTACCTTAAACTCATAGCAAATGCTCAAAATGTTCACCATGAACACGGCAGCATGCTTCAGCTCTTCTCCTCAAAGAGGCACGCAAACGTTCGCAAAGACCAGCATTCTCTCGCATGTTCTCAAAGGCGTTCTCCACGCAATGGCGCAGGGCGTCCACGGTATCCACTCGTTGCGCCTACACGTGCTCTTTTAGATAGCCCCAGATGCAAAAGTCCAATGGATTCAAGTCCGGATATCGAGGAGGCCATGCACGTGGTCTACCCCGACCAATCTACCGGTGGTGAAATGTGACAGTCAGGTGACAACCATCATGCATGAACCACATTTGTTGGCGAATTCCAAGAAGCACATTTTCTAGTAACTCAGGGAAATCCTTAACTTTCTGTTGCAGGAATTGGAGATAGGCAGCTTCTATGAGCCTCTGCTGAAGGATGAACGGTCCAATGATACAATCCCACACATTGATGGAAAATCGGTCCTGATGATGTGCTTCTCTGATGGCGTTAAGATTAGCATAAGACCACTCATGATAGTTGTGGAAATTAAAGATCCCATCGCGAGTGAAGCAGGCTTCGTCAGTGAACAGAATGAACGTCAGAAACAGAGGATACCTAATGAACTGTCGCAGCAACCACCTGCAGAATCGTCGTCGTGGAGGATAATTTTGTGCACGTAGGCCTTGCACCCTCTGGATATGGTATGGGTAGAGACCATTTTCGTGCAAAATTCTCCAAGCAAAATTCTCTGCGATGGCGATCCGTCTTCTGCTGGTGGTTGGATCCTCTTCCACACGCTGCAATATGGCCTGTTCCCGTGCAGCAGCCCCAACGGCTCGCGGACGTCCTTCGCGAGGGATGGTGTTAAATGTACCAGTGTCACGTAAACACTGATGAAGACGGATGAACATGCGACGATCAGGGTGTCGCCGGTTTGGGTACGTGTCTCTGTAAAGATGCACCGCGTCTGCTGCATTCCCATTTGCCTGACCGTACGTGAATGCATATCCTCCAACTCGGCATTGCTGTAACCTGCTGCAGCCATGTAGCCTCACTCAAACACAGTCCAGGCAACGAATCAGCCAGGTCTAATTCCTTCCATTTACATGAAAAGATGAAGAAGTTTAGTTTCTTTACGTATCATCATCATTTCTCGGAAAGGTGTGTTGCTCGACCTATGTTCATAGGGAGTTTTTTGTTCTTGTCTTTGAATATGCATACCATTAAATTTACGACCACGACTTACGGGACACCCTGAATAATAGGAAGATGATCCGTATTTTTACAGAGCTACAGTTGCTTCTGTTAAGACGCTTATAACAGGTCATTGAAGGTTACATCGAAATCAAAAAGCTGAATATTTCCTGTTGAAAAAATCCCACTTTTTCTTGAATATTTCAATCTTCTACAACTATCCGATCTTCTTCTTTTCAGTTGGGATTTAGAGTCCTGGGAAATTTACTACTGCCTCGCTCTTTAAAGAATGCACATGTTATAAATAAATGATAATAAATACATACGTCAGCGTTGAATAGACTCTAATTCACTGTATTTACTAGAAATGCTGTAGCATATCTCCTTCGTCTTCGCGCTGTATTGGTGACACTTTTTCTGTAATTTCTTAAGTAAATTAGCATTACTGTAGTGCGGATGTTTTAGAAACAAATTCTGTTATTAATAATTGTGTTCCTGTTTTGGTTAGGTCGCGGTAATTTAATGAAATGGTCGATTAAAGGTATAAAGCAGGGAGGGGAGTGATGAGTGCAAGCTGCGGAATAAGCAAATTGTGATGTCGTTCAATGAGGCAACATGGCAATGAAAATAATTTTTGCGTGAAACAAACGTCGAAGAGTGAATACTGTGCCTTTATATAGGTACTTAATTCTCTGTAAGAAGCCATTAATAAAATTAAAACACAAACTGCAGGCAAAACTATTAAAGTCGTGTAAATCTTCACTTTTTTATGGAGTTTGGGTCAGTCGTATATAATCAAAACAATGATTTTTATTCTGATTCGTGATAAATCAAAACGTGTAAAAATAAATTATGTAAAAATATTTGGGTGTATATCGATAAAGTTGATGTATATATAGAAAACACTCCATTTCATAAATAAGGTAATTAACAATTGTGACTTTACCATGCCTGTCATTTTTAACTATTAAGCAAATTAATGAATCGAAAATTCAAAATACGGTACAAAATAAAAGTACTAATGAACAAAGTTACCCCATGCAATCCCATATGGTCTAGTGGCTAGGATACCTGGCTTTCACCCAGGAGGCCCGGGTTCGATTCCCGGTATGGGAAACAAGACTTTGCTTTTCTTATCGCGTTATGTCGAAACATTTGTTTCTCTAAATTATAATGGGTTTTCGATCAAAATGTACTTTTGAATTTCAATTATAATCAAAGAAAAACGATTGTGTCTGACACATTTTTTCTCTTTTTTTTTATTATTACAAAAATTAATCAAATATGCATATATACTCATTTGAAGAGAAAGAAATTAAAGTCACAGATTATTTAGGAATTGCAACGTATGCAAGTTTTCCTTCAGCCCCCTTTTCAGGAATATTTATTTATTTCCTTCTTTTGGTAGTTTATTTCTAGAGTAGCTTCATAGAAACGGAAATTTACTATTGCCTGTCTCTTTGATCCCGACCTGTGAATATTATATTTATTATATTCAGCTTTAATAAAACTAAGTATAGAAAAACTCACTTTAGAAAATAGTGACCTCTTTAGAAATTAGGCCCTTTACATGCCACTTCTCTTATGTCATATGATTCAGACTTTTTTGGCTTTATACTTTCTTTTTTCTTTTTCCTTTTTTCTTCCAAAATGTCAAAAAAGTGATTTTATTATTTTTTATTTATGAAATGGAATTTGAAAAGCTTCACACATTTTTATCCCACCAAACGCGAAAGCTGATCTTCAGCTTCAAAACTCATAAATCAGTTGTGCGCAGGTTGTGAGCACTCCAAAATATTTGCCCTTGCGAAAAAGCCCTTTGACAATTTCCTTAAAATGTAAGTTCAAATAACATTGTGGAATGTATTGTTACAGGCACAGCCTTATCGAAACAATAACTGTAGTACGCTTCATTACTTGTAATTTATAATCTCTACTAGAGAAGGTCATAATGATATAAATAAGGTATTTAACAGTTGTGGCTTTAACATGGCTGTCATTTTTAACTATTAGGCAGGTAAACGAATCGAAAATCCGAAATACGGTACAAATTTAAAGTAATGATGAGGAAAATAACAACTTATAACTCGTAGTCCCATATGGTCTAGTGGCTAGGATACCTGGCTTTCACCCAGGAGGCCCGGGTTCAATTCCCGGTATGGGAAATATAACTTTTCTTTTCTTCACCGGCGTTTCTCATTATTAGCCGTAAGTCGAAACATGTGTTTCCCTAAATTATAAATTGGCCTCGGTGGCTCAGAGGTTGCGTGATCGCCTCTGATGCCCAAGGACGCGGGTTCGACCCCGGCCGAGGAGAACGAGGATTTTTTCAGGGGGGAAAATCCTGAGATCACGCACTCCTTCGGAAGGGAAGTAAAGCCGTTGGTCCCGTGTAGTCGTTTGCCCTTGCGAGGCAAAACATTTGCGGCCCCTATAACCGTCCTGAAATGACCATGGCATTTGAAAAGGACGTTAATACCAAACAAACCAAACCAAACCAAACCTAAATTATAATTGGCTTCGCTCGGGTTGGTTAAGCATGTTACCGAAACCAGGATGTTTAGGGTAAATTTTAGAATAACTTAACTAAGGCTTTCATGCTAAACATGACTAACTGTATAGTAGGGTATAATTATTGAAAATGCAAAATGTAGATGCTATCGATATAGGCTTAAGAAGCTAATAGGCGTTAGCTATCTTCCAAGACCTTTCCTAAACAATATTTTATTATTAATTCGCCAGGAGCATAGAATAAAAGGTTTTCTGGAAATCCAATGCATGATCATGCTACATACGAGATATACAGGTATCCATGTGAAAAGCTCAGATTTTTCAATTGATTCCCGCCGCTTTTAATGATTGGTGATCGTCTTAGCAAATGTAAGCCGCACGGGAAACTGAATTTGTTTGAAAGAAAATGGAATATAATTCTTTTCGATTGGAATGTTAGAAATCAGAACATCAGTATTTTTTGCATAGCCAATCAGGATAGTAGCCTCAATTACGTGGTCATGCATATTCTTCACATACATTCTAATTCAATTTGCAAAGAATCGATGGATAAGTACTGCACAATAGAAGAGCCAACTGTTGAGTTATTTATAATGTTGAGGCAATCCAGGAAATTCTTGAGAATTAAAGAAACTCGATTGGAAAAATCTTGTCGTATTTAAAGTTCTTATCCACTGATTTGTACATTTTGCTCATGTCAGGAAGTTGTTCCATAATTTGTTAATTAATTAAAATAACACAGCCACTTCTTGGAGCATAATTATTGAAAATATTGACATTATAACCAATTCTGTAATTTGTTCAATGTCTTGAAATACCCCGGTTGGATTTTGAACCAAAACAAAAAAATCTCGCAGGAAACAAAATTCTGATGAAATTTTGCTCGATTTTTCCTTCGCTAATCTTCAATATTTTATCTGAAAAAAATCTTTACTTATGAATCATTTTTCAATGGTATTCGCATGTTTATTTTGATCCTTAAAAGTGATACATAACGACTAAGTGTAGATTTCTTAGGTAAGCATTAATTTCATCTTAAAAAGCAGTTAAAAACCTTTCCCGGAATATGTTAAAGCATCTTGCAAAGCTTAACGCCCGCCGGTTTCGTGTTTGCAGAGACCATTACACACCGTTTAATATGCAGATGGTTTTTCACTCGTTTTTCACTTAAAGCATCATGAAAATTTGATACCCGTTGGTTTCGTGATTGTAAAGATTATCGCGAATATACACATAAATAAAATTTTAACCTCTCAAATAAAAAGTTCAAAATAAAATAATTGAAATGGTGGAAATGGTACACTCGCACAACCTCCCATTTGGCCATGAAAAGGGAAAAAACAAAGCCCCCACTTGGGAGCGGAAGGGTGAGGGAGGGAGGTTGTGGGTCTTTAAAACTTGATAATTCCGAAATGGCTCATCATAGCCAAACAATTTTATTGCAAAAAAATTTTCGTCTCAATGAAAAGAATCATACATGTCGAATTTATTGACTTTGATTCTCTAGTATGAATGCTACAACTATGTCTTCCTTTTTAGAAAAAATTTAGTATCTTTTAAAAGGTTTAAACTTGTCATAAAAAAATATGTCAAGGCACACTTTAAGGTACCCTCTCATTATGTATTTCATTTGCTTCTGCTATTTGGCGTTTTGGAGGAGTTAGTTGCACATAATTGGTCATATAAATTAATATATACATACAAACGGACTTTTTTTTTCCAAAATCTATATTTGTAAAAGTCAATGTGTGTCTCTCTGTCTATCTTTCTAATTCTGGGTATATTTGCGATTATCTCTACAATTGCGAAACCAAGGGGCGTCAAACTTTTCATGATGCTTTAACATAGTCCGGGAAAGGTTTTTCCATGCCATGGGTTTCCGCAGGTTGCACGGGTTTTACTAGTGAAAAGCACACATTTTCCATACAACAATATACCACAAAGGAACGAAATACAACTAAAAGGATCGAAGATATGGGAGTCACATGGGAAGAAGTTGAGGTTTTTCGGTGGATGTTTGACTACTTTCTATCGAAATGTTTTCCAGCAGGTAGAGGGTGTTCTTGGCCATATGTGGCTTAGCGTTGTCCTGGAACAACACTATCCCTTTCGAGACCTTCCCCTTGCGCTCGCTTTTAATGGCCTGCTTTAGCTTCAGCAACGTGTTGCTGTACCGTTCAGCGTTAACTGTTTCACCCCCTTCCAGCCAGTCGATGAATATAGGCCCTTCTTCGTCGAAAAAGAAGCTGAGCATCACTTTTCCGGCCTTCATGGCAGAGTGAGCTTTTTTTGGACGTGAGGAGTTGGGATGGCGCCACTACAGCCTCATCTATTTGGAGGAATTTCGATTAGATACAATGGCGCTACAGTAAAAATCTTCTTTTCATTTGGGCACACCTTATATTTCAGTTGTCGTCCATGCACGTTTATTGCAAAAAATAATCATTACTAATTTATATGGAAATTATCATATCATCACTTTAATGTTTCAGTATTGGAAACATAAAAAAAACACTTGATTTTGGAACCTGCCTCGCGTGATATCATCAAGAATTCATCAGTCAGCATTCGAAAAACAATACGTATAACAGGGTGAAATAAATAATAATCATATTTTAAGGGGTTCATTTCAGAGCAAAATTCGACATAAAAGTATAAAAAGTGTTTTCGTGTTAACAGAGTTCTACTCTATACTCAGTCCAACGACAGAAAATTTGGGCGTGTCCAGTTAAATTTCCAATTTCAATTGTTAGATCTATTATGTAATTTTTACTGCAACATTGTGTAACAATTGAAAATGGGAATTTTACATGTACACGCCAATTTTTGGACAGACTTTAATAATAACAATGAGCTCACAAACTACAATCTTTATACACTGTGTGGCCAATTTATCATGACTACTTCCTCAGCACTTTGTTGGGCCATCTTTTCCTTTAATGCTGCGACAGACTTGATGATTGCGGATCCAGCTGTCTGATGGCTTTTTCAACTTCATCTCACAATTGTTCAGTGGGATTGAGATCTGGAGATTGTGGGAGCCACCTAAGTAGAGCAAACTCTCCTTCATGTTCACAACCTTGAGTACAGGGCGCAAATGACCTGTTATTGAAGCGCCCATCTACCAAACAACCAACCAATCATGTTCACAACCAATCTTGAAACCAGTCTTATACAGGCCATAGTATTTTGTCATCTTCATTGGGATAAACCATCAATATGACAGGATGGCAAACAACGATATTTAGATACGTTGTGCGATTCAAACGTTTTTTTAACACGAATTAAAGAGCCCAGAGCATGCCAGGAAAATATTCCCCAAACCATAACGCCAGCTTGAAGAGTTGTAGCAATGCATTTGGACCTATGCTTTCAGTATTCGATGACGTCGAGATCAATCTTTTGGCTGACAGTCCAGTCTTTAAACATCTTAACACCAGCTGCTCTTGAACATTTCACGAATTCAGCGGTTTCTCTGATACTCGCTCCATGTCTCCGAGCTTCTACAATCATCCCACGTTCAAAGTCTGTCAAATCGCCTTGTTTACAAACAAATTTTACTTCTACTACTGTCATAAGCACTAAGTTTTCCTTTTTTATACAGTCTTTCCCTCTAGCAACAATAGCGTGACGCCATAGCTAATTTGCTTAAAACTGTCAGATGGTCGTAATAAATTGGCCCGTTAGTGTATACTTCTCATACCAATTTAATGTAAAATATTTCTACTCACTGAACAAGAAACAATGCAAGAATAAAAATAAACTACATTATTTTTAATAACTAAAACTATGTTCAAAGTACAAATTTAAAATTTTGGAGCAAGATTAGGCTAATCTTAAATAGCATCGTAAAATTTATAAAATAGGACTAATTATTCTTAACTTCAGGATTTTGAGTATTCCTAGTACTGCTTTGGTTTTATTCTAAGATACTTTTCCATTCCGACGGTGCCGCAGTTATACATAGATTTTCTGATGAGATATAAACACAACGTAAATTATGTAAAGGGTTTTGCAATAAAATCATTTTCAAATCATTTTCGGTTAAATTCTCGCAACAATCCAGAGTCAAACAGCACAAATTGAAGCATTTTGAAAGGAGGCGTACGCAGGCGTGTGCCTCCAGTCCAGAACCCGATCCTGAATCCAAAAATAAATATTCTAAGTTCCTGAAAGTCGGATATACCGTTACTTTCCCATTTAACGTTTCCAAGCTAGTACACTCTAATCGCTTTAAATTCGGACAGCTTTCGTCAATGACGTTAAAATCGATCTCATCGAACTCGAGAAGTCTTAAACATTCTAAAGGCTTACCCATGTTCTGAAGAAATGGACCGACGCCATCGTTAAAGTTCACAAAATTATCGTCTCTCCAAACGAACACACTCCTCAAACACTCTATGTATTCGAAACGCTGCAGTTCCCAATTGGACGCATTCCATATTTCTAAAGTAGTTAAGAATGGACACATTCTGGAGATGACGCTAGGTAGCAAAGAGGATGGTAAAACTCCGTAATACGTGAACTCACGAAGATTGAATTTAAGCGTATTTTTGGTGTCGTCGTGTAATTTATTGATGACTTTCATAAGAAGTACGTGAGACCACTCCAATACACGCAACTGTGGCAAGCACAGCAAGAGTGTCTCAACGCCTTCCATCAGGTGTTCATCCTTATCGTCGGTGTATAGGCTGAGTTTCTGAAGTTTTTGACACCGTCTCGTTGGTTTCTGTGGATCTTCAGTATTCATGCAAAGACTCTTTAAACCTCTACTTGTAATTTCTTTTGATCTTGCCACAAGAACAATTAAGTGCAGACAGGTGGCTCCAATAGTTTCCAACATTTCATCGTCACATACTCCGTTGACATTCAAGTAAGTCAACGAAGACAAACTTTTCAAGTAATTATTCAAATATTCTCTAGCGGTTGGAACGTTTGACCAGCAAAAGGGCTTCGTTGCCTCATTTAAAATATCGATTTCGAAGCACCACAAATCTGATTGGGTGGCGTCGATACTTTGCAACACGGAAAGTATATCCTTTTCTTTTATTAGAAGGAAAGTTAAGTCGATTTTTTTGAAACGTTTACACAAGAGAATTTGGAGCAACTCCTTTCGAATCGTCTTCAACGATCCTGCGAGCGGCCTTTTCACAGCTTCGATGATCTCTTCAAGAACAGTATGCGGAATTCCGATAAAAGGATTGAATATATCTATCAACCATGGGAATTCGGAACCGATCTCGTTATCATTTAATCGGAAAAGCATTTGGGAAACCGCATCCAACGTATAACTTTTCAGAGACAACGGGAGCCAATTTTGTGACTCGGCTCTCATTTTATTTTCGTTAGTCATCATGCTGTTTAATTCGAAGAAATATCAAAGTCCTCTTGTTGCTTTGCTTTTTTTTTTTCCAAACTGACGGGAATAAGATGACGAATTATTTCAAAAAATCGTTAATCACCAAAAAAGTGAGGAAGTTAATCTTTTTTTGGTAATTAGTTGATGCATTACAAATAAACACTTGAAAGATTTTGACTTTTCTTAGCAAATAAATTCGTCGAAATCAAATTACATATTTTGAATTTAATTTAGATTTAGTGAAATTTCTGCGTTGCAATTTTGTGAGTTTTCAATTTAGATTTTAAATTTTAGGCAATTCAATTCTATCATCTTTCCAAACCTTCCAACAATATATCTATTATTAACGCAGTTACGTGGTCGCCGAATGTAAAACATTGTTTAGGACATTTACAAAAAAAATCTTACAATTTCATATGGTCATTTATTTACATTACAGTTTTAAACATTTTAAAATCATTGCATTTACCCATACAATACATTTTAGATAAAATTCATACTAAGATTTATGTTCTTTCTTTTTTAGCCGTTTCGCAATAAACTTTATTTGGCGGCCATTTTAATATTTGAATTTTTAGTTTCAGTCATGAAGAAATGCAGAAAGTCTTTTGATTGCAAAAGTGAGAATTTTTTTTTCCTTAAAAGAATTCTCATCGTGAGTACTGGTAGAAGTCAGGAGAAGAGAAGATTATGCTATGTTAGGTTCGTATTTTTCCCGTTTATAGATATTATCACTATATGGTAATATACTTTCCAAAATATTCTATAATGCATTTCTTTAGATACAGATTGAATCAAAAGTACTTTACTCAACTAATATATTGGATGGAAACATAGATATGTACATTTCACTAAAGGCCATGAACAGGAAGTTTAAGGGTACCCTTTCTGATGGTATACTCAGATTGATTTCAACTACAATTTGTATACAAATTACGAAAATTGCAAATCCTAAGCAAGGTGTGTCAGATGTGAACGGTGGCGATCCATGGTAATGAAACGTGAGCTGGGAAACTAAGCCAAGCTCTCTGTTTTCAAATTTATGTCTCCATTCTTATCTATGGTCATGAGCTTTGGGTAATGACCAAAAGAATGCGAATACAAACACAAGAAGCCGAAATAAGATTCCTGACAGATGTGGCAAGTATTACCCTACTAGATAGATTGCATAGCAGCACAATAAGGGAGTCTTTAGGTGTTGAGCCGCTACTTCTCCGCATTGAGAAATCTCAGTGGAGGTATGGACACATAATACGGATGCTCCAAACACGTCTTCCTAGGCAGTTGCTATTTTCCAAGCTGGTGGGTAAGAGATGAAGGGGTCGGCCTAGAACCAGGTAGCTAGACTACATGGAGAATCTGGGTTTGAGTCGCTTGGGTATTGCCACTGAAGACATGCGCCTGATAGCGGAAGATCGCGAGCTCTGGAGATTCTGCACAGGCCCTAACGGATAAGCGGATTTAAAAAGTAAGTGAGTAAATCGTATATTCTAACCTTAAGAGATAAATAAAAATTTCTATTACATCATCATATTCCGAACAATACAAAAAAAAAGGATTTTCCCAAAATCCGATCAATGGATCTCCCAAAAATCACATTGTAACCTCCGCAGTCGGACAATTGGGTTTTCTACTTTTTATAGAAGGAGATATCAAGCACTTATATGATAAAAATGAACCCAATTCCGGACAGTTAATCTGCGACAGTCAGTTCAGAAGGTGTTCAATGTACAATCCACCTGCACCACATAATTCTGCATGTAATTTTACTGACGCCATTACATCAACGAAGATGGCCTCTGTTATTGCCCTTTATGCTTCCTGGGTCCGTTGTTGCAGTTCCTGTTGTGAGATTGGTTGTGTGGCATAAAAGACCTTGTCCTTGCGTTGCCCCACAAGAAAAAGTTAAACGGCTAAGATCAGGTGAGCGTGGTAGTCAATGAACTGGTCCAATGAACAAGGTATTAAAATGTGATCTTCGGAAGAACCGTTGATCGGATTTTCGAAAAAGTTTTTTTGTTTGAAATATGATGCTGAACAAGTTTGTAATTGGAAATTTGTTGTATAGCCTTAAGTTTTAGAAGATACGATTTATATTTATCCTAATTTGCGTAGCTGAAATCAATCCGAATGTACCATCAGAAAGTTCTCACCAATTTCCAATTCATTGCCGTTGGCAGAATCTACAATATGTTTGTATCCAAGATAGGAGGGGTATCAGGCTTTGGAGTTACTCTGTATATAAGGTTAAATTTTATGAGCAGCTTAAAAAAAATATATACGTACTAGTACAGTCTAAACTGGATATGACGATATTGCAAGGGACTGGGCAAAATATCGAGTTAACAGGTTATCGTGGTATCCAGTTCGTCAATGAGTGAAAAATACTAGCATGGTTTTCCACCTCAAGGGATCGGAATTGTAGGAAAATATCGAGAAAACGGGTTTATCGCATTAAAAGGTATCGTGGTATTCAGTTTAGACTGCATCTCTGTCTGTTATAATCGTGGCAAGACGAAGCATGATAGTGGGTGGCCGCAAGGGGCATACCAGTTCAGAGGTTGTTCTGGAAGGTATTACCACTGGCCATGGACAACTCAGTGACCAACTACGACTGCTCTTCAACCGTGACCACCAGCGTCTGGCTGGAATTGTCTGGCTATAATGGTCTAAACGACAAACCACAGTGAATAAAATTACTGTCACATTCAATGTAAGTACTTCTAGATTCATATCCAGCAAGTCGGTGGGGCGTGTTTTGATATCCATGGGTTATGTTAGCAGAAGACCCACCATAATACTACTGCTAACCCAACAACACCGGAGACAGCGCATCACGTGGGTTAAGTGGACCTTGAAAGACTGGAAACGGGTTTTGTGCTTCGACGAAGCAGGGTTCCAGCTATATCAGGCTGATGGAAGGGTCCGGTATGGCGCAGGCCCTAGAAGCCATGGACCTAGATGACAACAAGGCACAATGAAGGCTGGCGCTTTCCGTATTGCTGTGTGGGGTACTTTTGCGTGGCATGGTTTGGGTCCGTTGGTTCTCCTTATTAGATCATTGAACGTTTCCGCTACATTGAGCTCCTTGGTGACAATTTACACCTCATTATGGGCTTTGCTTACTCCCACAATGATGGGAACTTCTAACAGGATAGTGCTCCATGTCATCGAGCCTAAGTTGAGCATTACTTGTTTAATCATTTAGGAGAGTTCAACGAATGGTGTACCCAGCTCGCTCCCCAGACATGAACCCCTTCTATATATTGAACATTTATGGGTGTGATGGAGAGGTCCCTGCGTACCTACGATTCCTCAGTACTAGGAATCTGTGGGAAGCAATGGCTCAACATCTCGCCAGAGGTCTTCCAGTCTCACGTAGAGTCGATGCCAAGTCTCGTTGCTGCTCTTCGTCGGGTCCGACGCGTTACTGAGCAGCTATCCCATGACTTTTGGCCTTTGAGTGTATATCATTAAGCAGAAGTTAATAAGTCAGATTATGTTTATTTTATTTGTAGCCTAAGCCCTTTCCTTCTTGAAAAATGAAAATCTAGTAATCTTCTATAAGGTTATCAGATAAAATTAATGAAAAATTAGTAGTTTCAAAATTTAAACTTGTGACGTAATTTTTTATGCGTATTTTAAAGCCCTTGGATTATCAGAAGTTGGAAATCTTACAATGCAGAGGAAAAGTATTTAAATATAGAATTATACAAGAAAAGTGCAATGATTATTTTATTATTTGCACAGTGTGTATTAGTTATCTAAATAAAGTTAAATCTTTATTGGTCTAATGTATTTCATATATATAGAGGGCAAGTTAAAAGCCACAGGACATAGCTGTATTTCGAAAATGGTATGTAAAATAAACGATGTGATCATCCCGGCTAGCAGGGAATAGATTAGGTGCTCTATCTGTTGGGATATAGTTTGGCCGCCATCTTGAAATCCGCCATTTTGGGTTAAGGTTCATTTTCTTAAATGAGAAAGGGGTCATGTGGCATATCAAATAACACCAGTTTTTTTCTCAGGAGTCGATCCTGCAATCGGATTTCAGTTATCTGTTGTGTTTCACAAAAACATTGACACTGCATCATCATTGTCTTTAACAGGTAATTGGAGATGGCACTAATGAAGGAGAAGAGGACTGAGCTGATCCTAATATCCGAAGATTGAGGTACCGTACCATTGCTGCTGATTTCACCATTGAAGGAGAACCAATTGCGAATGTGATATCAGAGATATTGGGACCGTTGAATATAAAGCTTGTACAGGCCGGAATACATCTGAGCCTTACTTGTCTTTTGCAACATGTTTATAGCTGTCATGTTTAAATTTTATGTACGCAATGATATTATGATTAACTTAGTTGTAATAATGTCATGAATTGGGGGGAGGGTGGAAAGTAAATGTCGTTTCATTTAAGAAGAAACACTGAAAAAAAAACATGTAATTCTTAATCAATTATATAATCACCACCATTAATATCATATTTTTTCATCGTGAAGCTATACTTTGGATGCAGTCTTAATAAAAGGTAGTAATGCAAAAAGAGTCCGAGAGATTTGAACAGACATGAGTGCTTTCTCCGATGGCATTTTCCCAGCTCACGTCACAAATATTTCGAGGAGCCTTGTCACGTGAAAAATAAATAACGGCTAATTTTGCAGAATTGCGCAGTGGAAATTGATTAATGTACGTGACAGCAGGCGGATATATGAATATTATGAATTTTAATGGAAATATTAAACCTTTGTAACAAACAAATGGCAGGCATGAAATAAAGAAATGATAACAATAAACTTGGCTAGAACTCTAGCTTTCTTAAAACAAAAATAATTCAATAGCAAAACTTAACCACCTAATTGTTGGTTACAAAATTAGCATGCCTTGAGAGAATGATTCACATTATTACAAGCATTAATAAAAACCTTAACTTCGTTAGACTAGTAACAAATCTATAAATCAACTATGACATTTACCAACGCTGGTAGATATCTAGACTAAAACTGGAGTAACAAGCAAGATACCCTTAGGTCAAAATACAAAGCTAATGCATGCCTAATTAATGTAAATACTTAATTACGATGTTACAATTGAACGATTAGGCGTATTCATATCCGTATACAATAATAGCTCAAAGAGCGAAACCAATAGATTAATGCCTCGTTCACTTACACCTTACGTGTCGTTGATCCATAACAGGACGGCATTTGGTTGATTAACATATAAAACTATGATAAGAATGCATCAAATTCTTAGAGTCACAAATCAAGTAACACAACATAAAATTATCATTTCTTAATTAAAAACACATTTGCAATAAGTCTCAATCCAGTCCGGTTGCTTACATAACAAAACAGTCACATGGGATAACAATTCAAAAATTGTTAAGAAAAACTTTTAAGATTCTTTTTTTCCCATATATAATCGCATTACACTTTCACAAATACTTAAGCCCACATGACACCAAATAAAACTTCGCACTTGGAACAAATATCTACGTCACAAATTTTAAAGAGCGGGAAAGCTTCGTAATAACCACCAACAGTCAAAGTCTTATCAATATAGAATGTAATTATAAAGGAGTCCAAGTTAAAGAGTTCACTGCTTTCCCCATGCGCTCTTTTCTGAAGAGAATAATAACAAGTGGGTATTAATACAAAAGACACATTTCATTTTTTTTTTTAATAGGGACGTTTTGTAACCAAGGAAGCATGGGCTCACTTCTCCAATATGTCGGATATCATTATTTGGTAACATTAACTACCCTTTGCCAAATCCGACTCGAACTAGAGATAACAGCATTAAGACGGGCGCATCCTATATTTATGCTTGTACGAAGCTCCCTTCGAGCAAAGCTCTCGAAAACGCTTCTGGCATGGCTGGCATTTCCGCCTAACGAAAATTCAGTACTCACAGGAATGGTGACGGTCGGATTCACGGTTGACACCTGCTCCTTCGGGAATAGCATTCCAAAGTCGTACGCTCTGGTCTCCCGGCTCCCGTCGACACTCGTACCACGTAGAATACCAGAATTCGGCCTCTTGGATGCTTTACGGCAGGTCACGCTCACCGTCGAGTTCTCCGCTGCCTCGTTCGCTCGGGGTTCTTCCGAATTCTTGCTTCGGCTGTCCGTGCTCGTCGACGTTAATATCGAGCATAACTCGTGTCTCCGCCCGTCTCCGCCCCGCTCCGCCTTTACCTTTGCGAGCTTCTTCGTCCGAAGCCAACTCCTGTCTCCCTTGCTTTTTCTCCGAAGTTTCAAATTTTTGCTCTCGTTGCCGCTCTCGTTTGTCATTGGAGCAGGCGTGATGATGCTGATGACGCGTCGCCTGGAGCTCCTCCCTCCTCCCGGTGTTGTAGATAACGCGGGTCGGAAATCCAGCACGAGCGACGTGGGAAATCGAGCTGGCGTTTGATTTCCGTGACAAGCCTTCACTGCCTTTACTCCTTTATTAAATTCAAACAGAAGTGTCGGAAGTGCTTGTTTTTTTTTCCACTCGACACTCCATCTTCTTCAGTCCACAAACAACCCAAACTTTCTTTGGATAATAAGCAAACACCCAAAACCCCAATGACACCACCCCATAACCAAAAAAGTTACGTATTTATACAGTATATTGACCCAATAACATACAAAGACGAACATGACTCTCCTCTGGTTTTAGATTATTTATTTTGTTCTACAAATCTGGAAGACAAAAACCGCTTACAAAAGTTAAAGGAGAACCGTCAATCCATTTGTACACATAACTATTTTTTGTGAAAAATACATACACATCTCGAAACTGCTCTACAAAATTAACCCACAAAAAAAACATTACTTTGCGGTCCTCCAATAAAACGGAGAGCCTCGCTCCTTAATCTTCTGCAACGAAAACGAGAAGAGTTTATGGAAAAATTCCAACTTGGCGATTGTCTCGACTTAATTGTAGCCGCAAATATAGGAGACTGGGGCTAGTTGGAAATAGTGGCAATTTGGCACAATGCTAACATTTCTAAAATCAGGCAACATACCGTAGCGTTAGCCAGCGAGATGATCAACGAACTATACCTACTCTGCCCTTTGTAAACGTTAATCTTCCCTATGACCTCATTCAGCAAACAATCAAGAAATTCTGAAGAGTGTGAAGGAGAGTAGAAATTCTCGAAGTACGCAAACGAGTTCCTCTGAGTCAGCTATTTGAAGGAAGGAAAGGTATGTTATACATGTCTTATAAAAAAACACCACAGGTCATAGTTCAAGCTGGTATTACTTCAAAATGATTGCTCTGTTTGTAGAGCTAGTTGGCACACTTTTCATGAGGACTTTTTTGCATCACAGCCATCACAACCTTTTATAAAGACGACATCCAAAGTTTGGTTTCACGATGGCCAAGTATGATAAATAATGATGGTAATTGTACCGACGGTTGATTATGATCTTTGGTAAAGATTTATTGCCTGAATGCTGGGAGTCACGTACCCGTGAAAAAAAACACGTGAAATGATGCTATTACATCAGCATGAAAAAATGTCTCCGAAAATTTTGTTAATGATAACTTTCATCACAACACCATGATTTCTTATGTTGATGTTAACTTTCTGTTTAGTACATGTGATTCAAATGAAATTGGTGAGTAAAATGATTAAGTTGAAACGTGATCTGGTCCATGTAGATGAGTGGTACAAAAATCGTGGAATGGTATTAAATATGCAAAAAACAGTAACAACTATTTTTAGCCAGAGTAATCACATAGAGAGTGCCAACCCAATAAATATTTTAGGTATTGAATTCGATGCCCATTTAACTTTTCCAACCCATATCCTTAAGCTAACGTGTAAGATGACAAAAATAAGTTATGTACTATATCGACTGAGTAAGACCTTGAATACAAAAGAACTTACCACTGTTGTTCACACATATGTATAGGCTACGATTGAATATGGTATCTGTCTATGGTCAACTGCCTACAATTATCGGTTAAGAATCTTGAAGACCGCTGTAAACAAATGTATTAGAATTGCATTCAAACTAGATCGTTACCAATCAATATCTGAATTTTGTAGCAAACATGGTCTATTGTCTTTTGATGCTTTTATTATCTATTGCAATTTAAAAACTATCGCCAATTCCGTAAGATGGAACGATCATCCGTGTCATTTTATTAAACATCTATTCAATAGTTCGATCGAAACACGTTTACCCCAACGTTTTAAATTTGTACTCCCTATATTATCTACATTTAAATCCAGGTCATTCCCATTTAACTCACTGAAAGCCTGGAATGATTTACCATATGTCATACGGTCACAAATATTTACTTGCTCTCGAGAATCGTGTATCACTAACTGCAACTACTTTAATGACGTTTTGAAAGCACATATACAAAAAAAGTGTATAGATTATGAATTCATGTAATATAAGTTTGCCACCTTAAGCATTAGATGTTATCATATGTCATGATGTATTATGTTTTGTTATTTAGTTTACTCTTCTTATCCTTCATACAAATTTGGTTATAATGAGCATGATTATACTGATGTATTTACTCCCACGGAGTGCTTAGAAAATAAATAAATAAATAAATAAATAAATAAATAAATAAATAAATAAAATTGGAACTTCCCGGGAAGAGTTAATTCCAGCTGGCCAGAAACAGCAAAATCCACGAGTTCCCACAAGGCGAACACCACAGGTCATTTAAAAGGTCAAACAACTTGTCCAGAGTGAAAATCCAGCAACCAAAAGAGGGATCGCAAACACTGTAGGAACTTCACAAGATACCGTAAAAAAATAATAAACAAAGATTTGCAATTAGAAGAGCGTCACAAGAGTCGCAGAAAGAAAGAGAAACTGTCGGAGGCTCTAAGTTGGTCACCTCGCACTTTGGAATACTTTTTGCGTGAAAAAATATCAAAAACTTGATTTCGAGTTGATTTCTATCGTCTTTCTGAGATCTTCAGTTTTGAGCAGAACAGCACATAAGATGAACAATCAAGGAAAACAGCATTTTGGGAAGTACGTTTCACTTTGGTTGAGGCCTACGTCTACCTCAATGACTGCAACAAACTCCGCGCGGGTTTCTACCGTCCACGTGGAGAGAAGTCATATCAAAATTGGTCCAAGGAATGTAAGGAAAGTTTTTCAAAAGGAATTAGGTTGATTACTG
>JAHWFO010097865.1:1475048-1504039 GCA_023313115.1 Rhysida immarginata | reverse complement strand
CAAGGAATGTAAGGAAAGTTTTTCAAAAGGAATTAGGTTGATTACTGGATACTCGTACAACAGCAAGCTCACTATCAGGAGAGTGGACAGGAAGGATAAGGATAACATCAGCCTCGCTTTTCTGCAGACGTCTCTTCTTCGCAATAATTCACAACCAGGATCACCAGATCTTAAATATGTTTCAAGATTATTAAATTAAACATTTATTAAACGCATATATTTAGATGAAAGAATAACAACGATTGTTTAACAAAATATGCTTGGAAAGAGAAAGAACGAGTATTGATCAGAGAAAGTCTGCAGATAAAAGAGCAAAGGCTATACGGGCATTGGAAACATCTGAACAGGAGTTTCGAATAGAGCAAGAGGGTATACGAGCTTCTTCGTCAAGGGCAAGAAAATGTTGAGTCCAAAGTATCCAGTGATGTTTCCCGCTGGTGAAGATGAACATTGTTTTAATCTGAGGCAAGTCTAGAAGAGTTTAAATAAAGTTCCTGGTATAATACCTAGAATTCCTGTTTTTCGTTCTGTGTTGTATTGATTGAGTTATTATTTAAGCAATTTGGATTTATAATTTAACCTTCTGTTTACCTACAAGTGTAATTATCTCGGGCAACGCCGGGTACTCTGCAAGTATACAATTGTATAATAATGACGGATTGTAATTCCTCGATTCCTACAAAGAGCTGTGTAATTTTATTTTGGTGTTTTATATTGTTTAGATAAAGCAGCACCAAACAGATTACGATCGTTGTGGAGAAAGGTGATTTCTTCGTAAACTCAAAATCGTTGACATAGATCGTAATCAACCTTCTGTACAGGGTTACTCATAAGTCCGTGAAACATTTCAAAAATTCATAAGTAAACTAAGCAACGGATCATAGTATATCTTACGGTAATAGAGAGGTAAATTCTCCAAGTTTTTTTTTTAAAAACCCAGCGCTTAGTTGCCATCAGGAGCTAATAGTAGCAAATAAGGCGTTCAGAATAGGACGCAAAGGGAAAAAAAGATACTGCGTTAAGACTGGATTCCCCTAAATTGAAGATTACTGGATTGGTTAGTACTTGCCAATTAGTCCCATGAAAAGTGTGCCAACTAGAGAAAAAGAACATTTGAAAAAGAAAAAACCCCATTTAATTCTTAATCAATTATACAGGGGTATTCATAAGTCCGTGAAATATTTCAAAAGTTCATAATATTATTTTACGCATGTTAATCGTTCATTTTTAAATAAATTTTAATATGTATCCTTATTAACCCCGTTTTGGGCCTTTGGCCTGTTGGAGGGCAACATGGAGGTTTGGCCTTTAAGTTTATCTGGTGGGTTATTTTGTTGTTACATAATAATAAGAATTGTTACTGTTATTGTTTTTATTATTATTACTTTTATTAAGGATATGAGCAAGGACAATAAAAGAGTATATATGGGTATCTTTTATCTTCCTTGGGTATGAATTTATACAGGGTGATATAAACAATGACAGAGGTGACCAGAATGAATTATTTTCTTTTAATACAATGTGGATCCGAATTTGAACGCTAACTGAGATATGAACAGAAATAAAAATGCCACCACCAAGATCAACGAGTTAATAACTCGGGTTCTGCAACGCCTAGAATAATGAATTTTGGAGGAATAATACGATACATAAATCTCTGTATACCGTTAAAGTTTGATCGAATTCCAACGAGTTACGCACTCAACATTGTAACGCATGCTGGTTAGTACTCGCATGTGAGCACTGTTACGATTTTGAATACGATCAAATTTTAACGGTATACACAGTTTTATGTACCCTATTATTCCTCCAAAATTCATTATCCTAGGTGTTACAGAACCTGAGTTATTAACTTGTTGATCTTGGTAGCGGCATTTTTAGAGCGAAGCTCTGTTATCAGGCGAAAATCAAAATTCTTTGTGCGCATAAAACTTTTGAACCAGAGAACATAGACAAATGAAATTTTGCACACAGCTGGACATGACCATCCTGATGGTCACTAAATAAAAATTTTAAAAATCGGTTCAGCCATCGAGGAATAATCACCATTTAGCTGTTCCCATTGAAATGCATTGAAAAAAATGTAAACAAACAATTGCACGCGCTAATAGATTTTTCAACATAGAAAATATGGCGAAGCCCTTCGCAAATTTTTTTCTGCACCATCGATTTTTGAGACCATTTTATCGAGTTCTTAGAACTTTTATCACCTGTTTTTTTAGAGCGAAGCTCTGTTAACAGTCGACAAGTATAATTCGATGACCGCATAAAACTTTTGACACGTAATAGTCACAACAATGAAAATTTGCACGTGCATGCGCATGACCATGGTGATGGTCAAGAAAAAAAAAATTTTCAAATCCGACCTACCATCGAGGAATAATCACCCTTCAATTGTTCCCATAGGAATGCATTGAGAAAAACGTAAACAAACATTGCGCGTGCAAATAGAATTTTTGACATACAAAATACGGCGAAGCCCTTCGCAAATTTTGCTCTGCACATTCGATTTTTAAGGCCAAATTTCGAAGTTCACAGCGTAATCACAATATCCTTTTGGTGTGGTTGTCGACATTGTCTACTCGCCAACTGAAACTCGCAACCACTTGAATGAACTGCCGGTGTGCATTCTCGTCAAATTCGCAACCTAAACTGGACCAACATTAACCAATGAAGCAATTCCCATTTTACCGATCGCCGTTGGCTTCAAAAAAGGAGGAGTATCTTGTACGCGTAAGCAATTTCCGCTTAAGTTAGCCTATGCAATCACCAGACACAAAGCACAAGGAATCACTGTTGATAAAGCAGTCATAGACATTGGTGATTCAGAATTTGGACTTGGCTTGTCGTACGTGGCATTTTCACGAGTGAAGACCATCAACGGTTTATTGATCGAACCGGCATTTGCAAAGCCGCGGTTGATTAATATCAACAACCATGCATCGTGGAAGGTTAGGCGTGAAGAACTTGCCAAATTACGCAGTTTAAAATGAAATTGTTTCAACAATAAAAATTAATATCAATTTAAAGAATTTAGTTAGTCATTTTCTTAACAATCAATAACGGTTCGCTCTAAATTATTGGTCAAGAAAGCGATTCGCGAGTCGCAGTCCGCCCTAGTTATTTCTGTTCATATCTCGGTTAGCGTTCAAATTCGGACCCATGTTCATATGAACTTCTTTGCTTAGAATCAGCCATACTATCTCCTCTCCAAGTTTGTACAGACCGTTCAGATACACCCTGTATATGGACTTACCTTAAATAATGTTTAGTGGGAAAGAATGAAAAAAAAATTGTATTAAATATACAGAGTGAAGCAAAAGTGTGGTAATAGAGCGTATAACTCGAAACTGCGGTGTAGGTTAATGAAATTAAAAATATTATTACTAAGCAGATAGGGGCCACTTGGTAATAAGATTTTCAAGTTTATACAAGAAAGTGTTAATGAATTTTGGAAACTTATCTCCTAAATTATGACATAGAGGCATTATGTCAATTGCAAAGTTGTAGAGTATCTTTCAGTTATTTTAAATCGAATATTAAAATCATTGCTTTATTGGGAGAGAATTAAAGAAGAATATTAAAAAGAAGAAAATTAAAAAATATTGTTGGTGCTTCTATGCAAATATCAAACCTCTGAACAATGGACAGTAACGATGGGCTTTTCTGCAAATGATGTGAAGTACCTTACCAACTTCAAGCAATTTTTTTCTTTAATTTTCCTAACCTACACCAAATAGTTTTCGAGTTATACGCGCTATTACCAGACTTTTGCCTCACCCTGTAAAGTCCAAGCCTAATATTAATGAGGAAAACAATGAAAAAGAAGAATCGCATGTAGAAGAAACTTTCTATCTCATTTGTATGGAGCGGTATTTGAACAGTGCTTTGAAAGAATGTTGGATTCAGTGCACGTCAATTAAGATGTGGTCGCATGAATAGTGCACAGGTAGTTAACTGTGATTCAGATTAAAATTCTACACATGAAATATCAGCATCATATATAGTAAGATCCAAATGTTCCATGTAATCTAATAAAAAAAAATGTAATCTTGTGTTGGTTTCTTACTATCAGATATCTTCTTATAAATGTAAGGTAAGTTGACACATTTTTATTCTAAGTTTTACTGATAAACTAATCAATTATTTGTAACTTGAGAAAATATCAAAAAATATATTTGGTAGGAAAAGCATCCTGTAAAATTACTGTTAATTTGATGGAGGCTTTGCTGCGGGAAATAAATCAAATAGAATTCCGACCGGTTTCGCCTTTTATTCCTGCGTGTGTACTAAAAAAATTTTGAATTTTTGAAATTCTGACTTTGGATTCTTAAAGACCTACAAACAGCAGAATAGTATTGTCTCTAAGATCCATCCTCTATCACTTTGTCTTCATCGATAAAACTGGATTCAAAACTTTAAAAGTTCCACACTTTCAGTGCCTCTATCTCCACACTTTCAGTGCCTCTATCAATTGGTTTGATCAATTGAAAAAAACACCAAGAATAAAACCTTGCTCAAATGTTGTGTACAGTCTGAAAATGCCATTAAAATAGGGGTTTCTATTGAATATTTCAAAGCTGACTTCCATATTCGAAAATGTGGATGCTTCTGAACCCCCGTTATGGATTAGAAGAGCCAAACTCCTCCTCAAGTATGCTCTTCGTGTATATGGTGAAAGTCTGCATCCAGCTTTTGACTGTTTATTTGATAAACCTGGGATCCCCCCTCATCGTACTTTTAGAAGCATCAGTAATTAGTTTCAGAATCTTCTGGAGAGCCTGAACCTCTCATTTCCAGCCATGCATAGCCGAAAGGTCAGAGAAGTTCCTCAGTGGATTCTCCCCCAACCAGATATAAATTACTGGGAAAAAATCGAATTTTATGGAAGCTAAAATTAAGGCACTTTTAAGGTTGTTTTAGAAACCCTTTCAGATGGCTTCCACATATATTTAGATGGGTCCAAATCAGAGGATGAAGTTGGTTGTGCGTTCCTTATAGATAACTTTGTATTTTCTTATTTGCCAAACGAGTTTTCCATCTTCTCAGCGGAATTGCTAGCCATAGCGTTAGAGTTCTCTTTTAATTATCAAAATTCCAACTTGGAAACATTCAATGCATTCAATCCTTTTGTTCAAAGAATCCAGGAATATCGTTATTACCTGAATTCCCAAGGTACCAGAATGTATTTTGTACGGATCTCTAGTCACATGGGTATCCAGCAAAACGAACGGGTCGATAAGGCGGCAAAAGACACGATTACACACTTAACGATCTCTGAGTTAATTTCAATCGCCGAACATTTGTTCCCGGTTATCTCCAAGAAACTCATATCTTCTTGGCAGGAATCTTGGCTTCTTAATCCAGCGAATAAATTATCTGAAATAAAGCGTGCCATCACTCCGTGGTTCTTAGCTTGTCTAACGAACAGGCGAGAAGATGTCGTTCTTACTCGGCTTAGGATTGGTCACAGCCATTTATTAAAAAAAGAACCAGCTCCATTGTGCTCTTGTGGAGCAATGCTGACTTTATTAAGCATATTCTTATACAGTGCCCTTTACACACTAATTTACGACGCTCATTAGGGCTGAATAATTCACTAGATTTTTTATTGAGGAACAACCCTATGATTTTTAAAAAAGTGTTTCTATTTTTAAAAATTATTCATGTTTTTAAATTCATATAGTCATCCTTTTATTGCTTTTGCATTGTATATATCTGACCATTAAGTATATGTTGATTCAGTGTCCTTTACACACTAATAATTTATATTGCTTTGCAATATTCATCTCATTTCTTATTAGGGGAGAAAACCTTGAAAAAAAAAGTTTGGTACTAAGATTACACTAGTCAACACGCATTTTGTGACTAAGACCACACCTAGTGTTCTTAGTAGTAATTTGTAGGTAGAATCCGAATCTGCTTTTAGATTTTTTCTATCACGTCACGTTTCCAAGTTATGCACTTCGAGACTTCTATGTTAAAGTAATGGGAGTGAAGAGAAGCGGCTACATTGTTAAAATATCCATATTTTGGGGCCGCAAGGAAATTTACCAGGCCCCAAACACTGAATGATTTAAAAATGTTTCATTGTAAAACAAGAAAGCTGTGCGTGCTAGAGAAATTTAAAAATTATATTCGTAATCAGCAGAAAAAATACTACCAAAAATCACCCGCTTTCATTTTGTCACAAGAAAAATCTTACATTTTGTTGACAGTGTTATTAGTGATTTTAAAATTCTCAGTCTTATTTTTTTATTGCTTTTGTATCTTTGTAGCTCACGTTTTTATGAATTTTTTCATCTGAGGTTTTTAAACTTTTGTCCCATAAACTGTGGCTTTTTAAACTTTTTGTCGGGCGCAAAATGGCCATAGCAGCCAACGCCCTAAAATTTTAATCAACCAACCAACCAACCATATTCGAAAATGGCGTCGGTGTTTTTTTGTAAATGGAATACATGGCGTCGGATGGATCCCTTTTATACTTACTTAGTTTTCAAACCCGCTTATCCGTTACAGTCGCGGGGCAGCAGTACTCGGATCTTCCGCCATCAGGCGCATGTCCTCACTGGTAATATCAAAACGACTCGAACCCATAATAAAGACACAAACCTATTGTCCACAAAGATTCAAGAGTGAACCTTTGTGGACAAGAGTTTTGTGTCTTTATTATGTCACTATCCACAGTGAACACGCTTTTCTCAGACTCGAACCCAGATTCTTCATGTAGTTTAGCCACCTGGTTCTAGGTTAATCCCTTGGTCTCTTACCCACCAGCTTGGAAAATAGCAACTGTCATGGAAGACCAGTTTTTTCAGTCATTACCCAAGACTCATGGCCATAGGTGACAATGAAGACAAAGATAGATTTGAAAACAGAGAACTTAGCTTTGTCTGAAACACCACAGTTCGCGTCTGAAACAGGTTGCTGCACCAATCCGAGCATTCAATTCTCTATTCGGCCACCCATGACTCATCCATGCAGTTCCGAGATCCTTAAACTTCTCCGGCTGTCTCAATAAGACTCTCCTAACACGGAGAGCGCAATGAGTAGGCTGTCTGAGGTTCTTACCCACACTGAGTTTCATCCCAGCCTGTTCATACTTGGTGCAAACTGATCTAAGTGCATGTTGAAAATTAGTGCAAGGAAGACAAGGTCGTCAGTAAAGAGCAACCTCTTCACCAAACAGTCATCCACATCAACACGCTCATCGCCTCGGCTGCCCCCTCTATCCAGTCCATAAAGATAATGAACAAGAGGGACGACAGTATGCACCCTTGGCGGAGTCCAACACCTAAGATGAGTGGTATCCGGACACAATTTTAGAGCTTTCGCACAGAGAAATGATAGAAACCAATAATTGTCCATCCACTTCCTACTCTTGCAACACACTCCAGAGCTTCTCTCAAGGAAATTGACATATGCTTTTTCGAAGTCCACAAAGCGTAGATATACTCCCAGGCGATCCGTTATGCTCTGGCCAGTTGGAAACCGCACTACTCTCTCTACAGTTTGCAGTCGACTATTTACCGATTTCTCCTCTCTAGATACTTAGCACAGACACTTGCAAGAATGCTGAGCAAAAAGATGCCTCGATGGTTGTTGCAATCCTTTCGATCTCCCTTTTTAAAGATTTTTTTTATTTTATTTATGATGGATCCAATACGTCTATCCAGGGCCTGTATGGCCAGAGGCCGACGAGTTGGGTCCGTGGATGGACCTGGATTCACGACTGCTGTATGATGGTCGCAGCAGCCAGGGGGGTGATTGTCTATCACTGATGGTCGCCCATCCAGTGACTAGCCGTGCCTGATGTAGCTTAACTTCACTGAAGTGGTTCAGTGAAAGCCAACCAGGCCACGGTCTCCCCCATTGCTTAGGGACCCATTCCTATCTGCCATTGCTTAGGGGCCTGGCCGGATATCCAAGCAAAATGACAAATCAGAGTCAACCAGAGGATACCATCCTCATTTAAAACCTTTAACATCTCAGACCGGATTTCATCATCACTTCCAGCTTTGCCAGTCTTCAGCGACTTATTCGCCTATCTTCTGTGATATTACTGTGACTATTCTCCACTCAAAGGTGCATCTCATGTGCTTCAGTTGCTGCTGTACCGGGTTAATAATAGATACAAAGTACTCCTTCCACTTGTGCAATACACTCTCCTGCGTTTTCATTAAACTTCCCATTTGTGATGAAAGATATTTATTTCCACGGAGGCTGCACAGGGTCTACCAGAATACTTGTTTGCCAAACCTTAGTCTGCCTTCGATTTCTCCTCGAACTTCTTCCAGGCCTTGGTTTTAGCCGTTAAAACTGTCTTTGTCTTTCGCGCCTCAGTGTACCGCACTCGTCACGAAGGTGACTTATTTGCAAGCCACAGCAAATGGGCTGAATAGCTTTTTGGACTTCACAGTTCCACCATGCTGCCCTCCCTTTTCTCACTGCCCTTTGCCAAACTCAACCGATCACCATCAGAGGTCAATGTAGCCTAAGCTATCACAGCTATTTTAAAAAACTGCCAGTCCATTACAACATTGCCTCCATCACTGAATAGTTCTTTAAACTTGAAGATATGTTATCTGCAAAGATCTTCCACACAGCTCTATCCTCCAATGCCTCCCACAGGGCCGTACCGAGGGGAGGGGGGCTGAGGGGGCTGCACCCCCCGAAATTGGCCATCTTGTCAACTAAAACTGTTACATGGGGGACCCCCACAAGCAGAATTGGGTCAGCCCCCCTTCACCCCGCCCCTAAGCCCCTTCCCCAAAAAAATTCTGGGTACGGCCCTGGCCTCCCATTTGATGCGTGTCGTGTACTTTTCTATAGTAACGAACAGAGTAAAACGGGCTGAGGTTAAATAATAAATGTTTAATAAGTTAGCAGAGTGATATACAGAATTGCAACTCAGTTTTTAAATAAAAAATTAAATGTAATAAACGTTTCAGTCCAGATCAATTGCTGCTTGCGTCATTAGTGAGTCGTTTGCCAGAATAGAGAGGGAGTTAGATCCAAGACCTCCAATGCTCGTCTCGGAATGAGGCTGATCCGCACGGCTACCAATGACGTATATTAAAGATAGACTCCGAATTCTATTGTTGTAACTTGAAGCAAATTGGGAAGCTCCATGCCCAGAACTGTCATGTCTGAAAGTAAGTGAAGAGGATGCAAAACACATGGCTAAACACGAGAGTAGCTGATTAATAATTCTTTCACACGCCGATCACGGAGTGATAAGTTTATCTTTTCGTTTACTTTCTATTTGAAGTATTTTATTATATTTTATTAACAATTTTTTCGATCATGGTTTCAATTTCAATTTCGTTTCGATTGTCTTTCAGTAACGTATTTTCATTTTAGTTACGTATTTTTTGATTTATTTTTGTGGAAAATGATTCCTGATCCTTTTTCTTGTCTATTTGTACAGTTGTACGCACAACAACTTTGAATAATGGTTTTGAATTAATAATTCCTCGGGTCCAAAATCTTCAAAAACAAAGCAGCCAGACAGCTAATTACTCCACGGCTCACTCCTGCCCAGAACTATCATGGCTCAATTTGCTTCACTTTTTGCCACTGTTAACAATAGGATTCGGAGTCTATCTTTAATATACGTCATTGACGGCTACGCACATTCGGCAACTCTACAGACTTGGGCTCTGTGGGCGGGGCTTCACCTATGACGTATCATTTTCTCTGAAATAGCTTAAGTAACTCCGACGTTCAAAACGTTTGCCTAATAACTGACGCTAGAAAAATAAGAGCTTTCAGAGAATCTTAGTCGGAAAAACACTGATATGTTTCTTAAATAAATGCAAAAATACGAGCTGATATTACATCTTAATTCATCCTAATATATTTTGGTTCTAATTTTGGTCTAAGTTAACATTATTGATAGGAGATGGCGCAACTGAAGATAAGTTAAAATACAAGCAGGGAAGGAAGAGACAGGTTAATTGGATTTTATTAGGTTTTAAATTATCATTAGGAAAAACAATAGGAAAACAGTCTAGCAAGTGGGATCAAGAAGGTTCGAGCATTTGAGAGCCATGATTTCACTACGTAGTATTTCTTGCATACTGTATGCAGATTAGCATCGTTTTTTAATGTACTTGACATTTTTTAAAAGTGACCTTGCGATTTTAACGATTTTAATAAAAATAAATTTTTATATTTCACTAAATTTGTCATGATGGAAGAATAAATTACAGATGAGAATGCATAAAGTAAAATAATTAGAAAATAGATCAATTACTTAAGAAAAAAGCATTGGCACTCTCCATTGAGAGGATGGGTTATTTGGCAGAAGCTTGAAAAAATTTATTTTCTTGGACGAATAAAAGAAAAACTTGAAACTTACAAAAAATGGGATTAATACACATTATGAAAACTAATGAGTCGGCAGACCACTCAAATTACCTTGTTCTATAATGTTTTCTAACTGTGTATTTCACACAATGTATTGTGTATGTACCGTCCAATGGTGCAAACATTTACATAAAGCACACAATTCGAATGTATTTAAAATCGGTAGAAGGGTGGATCATAATACTGTTCCTATTGATTAAACAGGTGGTGGCCTTACAGTATAACAGAGGGACATCAGGAGTTGCAACTAGTATTCCCATTTATTCCTTGACAAAGCCGGGAATAAATGGCGAAACTAGTTGGAACTCCTGATGTCCCTCTGTTATACTGTAAGGCCACCACCTGTTTAATGTATTTAAAATTGTAAAATAAAAGAAAAAAAAACTTGAACAAGATAAAGGAGTGCTAAAAGATATAAAAATGCAAACAAAATCAAAAGCCTAACAAAGTAAGTTGGACGAAATGAAGAAACAGATAACAGAATAAGATTATTTAAATGCAGAGTAAAGAAAAAAATCATTACATTTTCTAATTGTAAATTGTTTTTTTACGTAAGCTTACATATGTTGTTATTTTATTTTATTTACTATTTTTTTTATATATTTTCATTTTTACTTTTTACATCTTGCATTTACTGCTTATTTATTCTCAGTATTATTTAAAATTGAAGAAACATATAAAATAATTTTTAAAAGAAAAAAGCGACGAAAGGGGAATCGAACCTAGCTACATAGAAGATAGTCAAAAACGTTAACCACTTTCCTATCGGGAACCTCGACAAACGAGTCTTTCAAATGCTATTTTTATAACTAACCTGTGACGTGTGTCTTGGCATAAGTGAAGCCCCGCCCAGTGAGCCCAAGTCTGTAGAGTTGCCGAAAGTGCCACAGCTACAGGTAGGTGGTCCTTGGCTCTCCTCGAGGTGGCTGGACAGAGTCGCTTCACCGCTGGACAAGAAGGCGGCGACCTTAACAGGTTTGTCGACCGTGGAAAGAGCACTGTGTAAAATAGAATAAGTTATTAGACAATAATCAGCAATCCCAACTAACACAATGTAGATGAGAAATCGCTTAACCACATAAAAGTTCAAATTAACTATATTTAATTGAATACCCTTCGTAGAGGATCCCGTGTCCAAGCGCGGACATTCAGCAGGGCGCCCCGCGAGAATACCGGCTATGTCTGCGTACGGGAATACCACTTCGATGGCCTCGAGTTTCCACGGGAGAAGATTCAATTGGGTGTGGCTCGAAGGGTGGCTCAATAACTCGCTTGTGGTCCAGTCACTTCGGATGGGCGTTGGAGTTATCAGCAAAGGCTTGGCTTCGTTCTCCTGGGGGGAGCTAATGACTCGTTCTGATGGCTTACTGCTGGCGGCGGGCGTGTAGTTATCTCTTGCTCCGGGATATCGTCACTGAGTTTATTGGAAGGGCATTCAAATGGAAGGGACGGAATGGACTCTGATATGATAGGCAATTCAAAGTTCTTTTCATAATCAATGTCTCTTATCTTATTATGCTTACAGACGGGGATTGTTGAGGGGCCTATCTTCTGTAAAGAGCGCCTATTCCTTGTAAGATTTCGGTTGGAGCGTCCGAAATAGGTTGTCCCTCTTATGGGTGGCTGGTTCCTTCTCGCTTGCTCTTGATCCGCATTCGCTCGTTGCCTTCGATGTCTTCCGCCAAATTTACTGGTATTGCCTCGGCTATGTTCACCCGCTTCTAAGCTCGAAGTCGTATCACCTGACTTGATAGAAGAATGCCATAAATATTCTTATCATCTATATAAGTCCTACTTTGATAACGGCTTCCACTTCTCCTCGATGAGCGGGTTTTCTGATCAGCTTTTCGTCTCGGCAACTCGTCATGGCAGTCATCGGATCCCTGCTGTTGTAGCTGAGGCTGATGTTGTTGCCCCAGCGGACACCCTTAAACGATGATGACAGGCAGGGTGTAAAACTTAATTAAATGCCCCCTAAGGGCTGTAAAACTTAATTAAATGCCTTCAAAGGAGGCCCGTTCGCTCGCCGGTCGGTCATGCGAATTCCATCGAGAAGGTGAATAAAAACGTGGATTTATTGTAGCCTCCTCCGATGACCGTGCATAAGCGCTCAGATGAAGAATAACGCTTCTTGAACGTAGCTGGACCTAGCCTTTGCTATTCCAGTTGGAGGAAGGACCTAAGATGGACAGCCCCTCTCCTCCATACCGCAGTGGTTGACGAATTAACGCCTTTAAACCTGTTGTTTCTGGCCCACCACAGTTCTTGATTCAAAAAGGCGATGGAAGTAGCTAGGTCCAACTTTAAACTAGCGCCGGTGGAGTCGTCCATCAAGAATCGCACACACAAGTAAGAAAACTCTTCCAGGCGAAAATGTTGTTTAAGGCGATTCCAGATGGATTCTGCAAACGGACACTCGTAAAACACATGACACACAGATTCGGAGACCCCACAAACCAGGCAACCAGCAGATCCGACCATTCTCCATAGATGGAGGCACTGGAGAGTGATAAATTCGTGGTGCAGCAACCGCCATTGAATGTTAATCACCAATTTTTCGAAGGCTAGGGTTTTGATTTTCTTCACAAAGCTTGCCCACGGATAATCTGGGTGCAACCGAACGATATCAGTGGCACCCAGTGTTTTCAGCAACCACGGATAATCCTGGTCGGATTGCTGGAAGAACCATGAAAGACGAAGGTTGCCCCAGTCTTGTGGGTCTAAATGTCTAACCCCGGGGATAAAAGTCACACAAATCTTTTGCCACATTATGTAAAAGTTCGGTGTTTTAAGGTTCATCGTCACTGGCAAGGTAGATGGAAACGGTAACCTGCTCACCTTGAAAAAGAATCGCAGGTGCAAGAATACAAAATTAACCCATATTGGAGGAGGGAAGGAAAACACTCGTATCAAAGCGGACATTCTGGCCGCAATCAGATATCGATGAACGTCAGGTAGTCCTAATCCTCCTTTCTCCACCGGGATAAACATATATTCTGATCTGAACGGCACTCTTCGGTCCTTATGACCCCACACATAGTTCACAACAGTGCTACGCACTGTTAAAAGATCTTGTTTAGAAGGCAAGGTGAACAGGCACTTTGAAGTCATAATTGATATTATATGCGTTTTAACAAACCTCACCTTGACAAACATCGAAGTATCAAATCGAAAATTTTTGTCAAGGCGAGAAATACATTTATCAATCACCTGTTGCCAGTGACGGGAGTCCGAGTTCTGGAGAAAGGAAAAGACGTATCCCAACACTGCCACTTGGCCACACCATGTTATTGGAAAGTTCTTTAGATCGTCGGCCGTCCACTTTCCAATAGCACTATACCTTTAGATTTGACGAGGTTGATGGAGCTCCCGTCGAAACACTAAAGCAATCAAAGGTGACTTTATAGATGTTCAGGGAATATGCGTCAGATGCGAAGAGCACCACATCATCGACATAGGCTAGCGTCCGGATTTGATCGACGCTACTGGTAGTTCATATCCCCTAACATCAGGGTGGCGATTCACATACTAAAGCAATGGCTCCAAATAAAAGATGCACAGGAGGAGGGATAGCGGACAACCCTGCCTAACACCCTTTGATAGTTCGAAGAATGACGAAACAGAGCCATTAATCGCCACACATGATGTGGCCGAAGCATACAGGGCCGAGATTATCACAGCAAATTTCTGAAGATGAAGATGATGAAACACTTTGAAAAGAAATTCATGATTCACCTTATCGAAGGCCTTTTCCTGGTCAAGGCTTAACACAGCAAGTGTTTGCTGCCGACTTTGCGCTTCTTCCAAATCATATCGGATGGCAATGAGATTATCAGTCATCCGTCGTGATGGTATTGAACAGGATTGTCCCAGATCGAAAAATTCATCGGCGAACAACTTGAGTCGTTGTTGAAAAGCACCAGTGAAGACCTTATAATCGGTGTTGAGGAGAGTTATTGGTCTCCACTGGGTCAGGAGTTCTGGATCTGGCACTTTGGGGAGCAGAATAATCTTCCCCTTAACAAATTCCGATGTTATGGAAGAAGGATCTTTGATGATAGAATTAAACACTTTCACCAGGAAAGGCCCAAGAAGTTTCCAAGTCGCATTGTAGAAGGAATACGGGATGCCATCTAAGCCTGGACTGGCCCCATGACGGCCATCCCGCGACAGAAACTTCTTAACTTCATCTTCAGTGAAGGGACGGGTAATTCACAGGTCAGTATCCCCCCAAAAAGGTCTTAGTGCCTCTATCCACTAACGATAGGGGCATCAGATGGAACGATTGAGTTGTCAAAGATAGATGCAAAGTGGGAGCGGAAAGCTGATAGGATGTCAGAGTCAGCCTCCACTACCCCACCATCTACCACCAAACGATGAGAATGTTTCTTATTGGCCCTTCGTTTCTCCTCAGCAAACACGGCTGACGACATATTCCTGACATCCGCAACCCAGGTGAGTTAGGCTCTGAGTGCGGCGCCGGCAGCCTTATGAATCATTAGAGCATTGATCTCACTCTTCACCTGGCGTATGTCATCAGCAAACTCCTCCTTAGGGGTAGAACAACGGAAGAGACGCAGGATTTCTTGCAGCATGGGGAGATGACGACGACGACGTCTAGCAGCGCCCAACCCAATCTTCCAAAAAAAACGTTTGATTTTAGTCTTTATTAATAACCACGTCTCTAACGTAGGAGGCACATTGTGGAGATGTTTTTCCACAAACTGAACGAACATACTCTTGTGCTCTTCTTCGTCAAGTAGAGAAACGTTTAGGAACCAATTGCGATGATGACTACTGCCTGCAGCTGATGCTGGAAAAGGAGGGTTCCACGACCACATGATGGCACTGTGATCGGAGTATGAGCATGGAATGATCTCCATTTTACCAGATGTACCATCAAAAGCATTATCAATCAAAAACAGGTCGAGTCTTGATGACATAAAGGGTCCTTGATGGAAGGTGAACCCAGGTTGATCAATTCATGGATGGCGTGTCCAGAGATCGAATAATGCGTTTTGCTGGCACAAACGATGCACATATCCAGACGAAAAGATGCTACAATCTTCTGGACGACAGTTCAAGTCCCCAGCAATCACTGCAGGCAATATTGTACACAAAAAGTTGTTAATGTCACTGAAAAAAGTCCGTTTCTCTACCGCCACACATGGAGCATACACATTAAGCAATCGGAAGTCGATGGCGGATGATAAAATGTCCGTTGCAATTACCCTGCACTCGTCGTCATATACACAATTCGACACCGTAATGGAGGGATTGAAAATGTTAGTAGCAACCCCTTGCCCATACGGTGACGAGGAGTTTATGAAAAATTGTCCGCATGGATATTGGCAGCGAAGACCGGGAAGATTGTAGCACTGTTGTGAAGGGGCCAACTTCACCTCTTGCAGTAACAGAATATCCGGTCTGTACAGGGCAATGAAAGTCGATAGAACCGATTGTTTAAACGAAGAGCCAAGAGAACGCACGTTCAGTGAGATGACCTTCATTGAGGATTTAAGATCTCGAAGACTGACCTGTGTTATCTGGAGACTTCAGCCTCTCAGATATAGAAGGAGGCTCTGAATTCTTCCACCTTGGAAATCGTGGCCGACTCGAAGAGGAAGAACGGCTGCGCTGATGGTCTACACAGCTGTCTCGCTCTGTAGAAGAAGAAGCAATAGTCCCATCCCTTCTGCTGTGGTGACGTCTGTTCTTTTTCTTGCGAGAACTCTTGGTCGACACCAGATGATCCCGCCGTTTCTCCACTGGTGGGTTCGTATTTCCAGCAGAGGATGCTAATCTAGCCGGAGAAGATGTGCAGGTTGTCTGCAGCGGTTGTGATATCGATGTCTGCGCTGACGGTGGAAGGGCTGGAAATTCCTCCTCTGCAAAAACTGAACCTGAACACAATGAAGCGTCTGCGTCGTCTTCTGCTGCCGAGCTTGCCTCCTCTACCATCGAGATGTCGCTTGATGGATGTGGAGAGGGGACCACTTTCGAAACCACTGGAGGCAGGGAAGGAGGTGGAGGTGGCATTTCCTCCCTCGACTCAGCAGGAAGAGGCGGCGGAGTTGGCATCGCACTCAATTTCCGAGGAGGAGGTAAAGGCAGAGTAGCACTAGACGACATTGATGTTCTTTCCGGCGATTTTATCACTGCTGACTGCTGGGACGACATTCCCTTTGACGGCGACGATGGAGCTATTGGTGCTGCGAGGGTCTTCTCCGGGCAACGGTGGTATTTGCCCACGATGCATTGACATGTTTCACATTTCTTAAGAAGAGGACAATCTCTCCTCACATGGGTCGGCTTTTTGCAGTACCAGCAGCACTGCCTTTGCCCCTTGTAGGACATGGAGACTTTTTCTCCGTACAACACAAGGGCATCGGGAATGTCCCTCTGAAGCCTCATGTCCAGAACGATGTCGCCAGTCTTTTGCAGGGGAGAATCCGGGTGTTGCGGATACGTAACTTTCCGCACCTCCCCATAGCTGGACATGTAGTTCTTCAGATAGGATTCCTCCATCAGTGGAGATGCACCTCGGACAAGAATTGGCAAATGTCCGAAGTCCGCATGAATCAGTTGGACAGTGGTCGATCCTACCTTTACAAAATCAGCAGCCACTATTCTGTCTGCTACGTTATGATGTCGGCAGAGCATCCTCGACTCTGTCGGGGATAAACGCTGCAGAACTGAAACGGCGGGGTGGCCAGACGGTAAAACAGGAGGAATATGTGTCTTAGCATACAACTCCTTCATAAACGCCCCTACGGCGAGGGGCCATCAGAAATCATCATCACCATGTTCTCCATGGTGATGTGATGTAGATTGAAAAAGTGCGAGGGCGGGGGGGGGGGGGGGTGAACCCCCCCCCGGAGGCCACTGGGGGGAAGGGTCACTCACTAGCACACAAACAATCCCACACACGCGTGTGAATTCAAAGTTCAAAAGATCAAAACTTCAAAGGTTTTTCCACAAACACTCACACTATTCTGCAAAAGGCACTGGATTCCTGGCTTTTCATCTGGTGACGATCTCGGGCTCTCTGTCTTCCTCCTATTCGTCTCCTCCTTTTATTTCGCTCCGGAGGATTCTATGCCGCTTCTGCGCACTGCCACTGCCAATCACCTTTCTTCTTTTGAGCTTCTTCTCTCTTCGCGGGTCCATTCCGGCCGGGGGTGAAACACCCCTCGGAGTACTTGATTTAAGCTTTTTCCATGTCAAACCCTCGGAATTATAATATTTAACGAGCTTCTTCCTTCGAGGATTTGACAATATGCCAAGTCTGTCTGGACCTAGTATTTTGCAAGGATTCAAAGAACCGCAGACAACTCTGTCTCTGAGAGCAAAGGTGATCAGTTGTTAGTTCTGCTCCTGTCCTCACACGAGTATCCATTATTGATTGGAATAAGTCACCTGAAACGATTACAAAATCAATCAGTGCCTTCTTGTTGATTGCATTCCTTTACCAAGTGCTGGACATCCCTGTGCTGGAAGGTGTTTCAACAGAGATCCAACATACACCATTCATTCGCATTTAAATCAAAATCAATATTCCTCCCAATCATGCCTTTCCACGTTTGCTCATCAGCTCCTATGTGTGCATTGAAATCGCCACTAGGATGACAGAATCTGCACTCCCTCTCCTGCTGAGAGCAGCATCAACTTCATTTATTGTTAAGAGTAGCATATGGAACATATGCAACGAACAGAGACTGAAGCCTCAGGAGACAGTCTTTCAGTCTTCCAAAGGGGTCCAATCTGCAATACAATTTGTCAGCCGGGGTTTTGTGGATAACCCCACTCCCGCCTGGACAGTCATGCTAAGTTTGACACCTGAGTAGAAAAGCTTCCCGCTTTCTGGATCCACAGTTCCAGGACCTGCACGTTTCGTAGAGCTAATACCTACAATATTAAGTCGATGTTGTTTGGCTTCCTCCACTAACTCTCGAATTCCTTCCCTGTCATGGAGAATATGTTCCATGTGATGATTTACAGCACACGATCCCGTTTCTCCTTCCAGGGTAATAAAATGCGCTCCCCCCCCCCCCGTTTCTCCTCGGGGCTTCTCGGAGGCATTGCCGGGAGTCTGTTGACTATTTTTCGAACGGGTACCTCTGGCTAACTCCCAAATGAGGGTGACTTATCTCGCGCTATACCCAATGCAGTATGAATTTTCTCATCCGTCGACATCATGAGATATATGTTTGGATGCTTTTCGTCGCACTTCTCAACCATGACCTTTCTGGCAAAGAGGACCCTAAAGTAGCAGTGGTATAAGCGGCATAGCTCACATAATACCCGAAGCACCCAAATTCCTGATCTACGGTAAGGGGGTATCAACTCCGATTCTTCAAGCAGATAATTTTGTAAAACCGCTGATTAACTGGTTGAAACGTTCACTTTTTTTTGGTAATGAATATAACCTAAACTTTTTTTTTAATCAATGCGTTAAAAAGTTTTCAGATTTTGCATTCAGGTTGTCGCTTTAGTTATTCTTTGAATAATGAAGTGAAGACTGTTATTGTGCCGCCAAAGATTATTCGCCATTACCAATGAGCAAAAACTTTGGAATGGAACAACCAAAAAGGGGGAGGGAACCTCTAATCCACAACGGGAGGTTCCCTCCCCCTTTTTGATTATCAATGACATCTAGTGAATCATTATTCGCAAGAGGATTGTTCAGTAGAAACACGTTGGACTGTGCAGCCGCGAAGTTATCACCTAGACCACGGAAAGCAGGTGTTTATATGCAATGTTTAAATCACAGCCTACATGATGAGAGATGTGGGCTGTGTTTTAAATACTAGTGAAGCTTCTGTCACAGAGTTGTTGCTTCTTTCTAAGAGTTGTGATTAAGTTGGAAGATGGCGTTTATGGTAAACAATACGTACAAAGATAACCTGCGTACTGTTATTCAATTTTTGGCCGCAGAAGGGCGTCACCCAATGGAATTTTTTTACGAGAATAAAACCATAGTTATTCACATGGCGATGTTTGAATGGTGCAAGAAATTTCGACAAGGAAGGTAATCCACGAAAGATTAGGCCCGTCCAGGATATGCTCGTGTTGCAGCATCAGGTTAAAATGTGATATGCAGTTGGAAATTGAAATGCAGTCATCTTACAATGTTTACGTGCCGAGATCAAGAATAAACTTCCCGGGAAACTCACAAACGATGTTATCCTTCTGCATGGTAATGCCCTTTCCCATGTAGCCCGAAAGATTTAAGATATGCTCGCTCGCATACACAGAGAAATCTTAATCATAGTCCCGATTTGTCCCCGTACGATTTCCGTGTCTTTGGCCCTCTAAAACAATTACTAAAAGAACGGCGATTCAATTCCGTCGCTGATGTAGGGTTTGCTGTTAGGTAATGGTTCCGCCAACAACCATAGGAAAAGATGAAAGAAATAATTGATCAAGGACGATTTTACAAAATTAGAAGCATCTTTATAATAAAAGAAGTTATTATTTCTTTCATTTTTTCAATAATAAATAACAATATAACTACTGTATGTTTTAACAATACAATATTTGTAAGAATGTTTTAATTTTTAAAATTCATTTTCTTAAAACCTTTAATCAGTTGATAATTTCAAAATAATGTAATAATGTTTTGGATAATACTATGTTTATAACAATGTTCTTTTAATTCTGTAAATGTATTATTCTTTAAAACTTCTCACTGATGAAAAACTTTCAAAAAAATTCTCTACCTGATGAAGGTCATTGATAAAAAAGACCGAAAGGCCTCGTATATTCAATATTTACCGTTATTTCTTTAGCTGTCTGTGTATGCGAGTGTTTCACCAAACTTCTTAGGCGTTGGGCTTTGGTTGCGCTTCTTTTTCGACCTGACCGTTTTGAAGGCGTGCATCATCCAAATTTTCTGAACGTGGAGATGATTTTGTTAACTGTGGGTGCACTCAAGTTGAGCTCCCTAGCAATGTCAGTTTGTTTAATTTTGTTTTTCCATTTGGTAATTATCATATCTAATATGCCCTGATCAGTTTGCTTTGTTGCGGGCATTTTCACTTGTTGCCGCTAACAAATTGTTGTTCAAATTAGCGAAATTTTTTATAAGTGGAAGAGAATGCTTTCGCTCCCCGCCATTAAACTCAAAGAATATTTGCATACTGAAGAAAAAGTAAAAAAATTTTGAAAGCTCATAAAATATTTACTTGAAATCAACAGAAATTGGCAAAATTTTCTCAGTTTTTAAAATTGCCATACTTTTGTCTCACTTGGTACTTAACAAAAAAAATGTTTGGTTTAATTTACTTAATTAGCCATCCGACAAATTAGTCATGTGAAGCCATGATCTGACGTAAATAAATACGAAAATGGAATTTTCTTGAGTGTTTTTCTTTCCAGAGAAAAAAATTAATATGCTTTATCAGAAGCGTCGAAACAAAAATATGTCATGGAGTGTATGTTAAAACATTAACATTAAAATAAAAATTTTAAAGCTAATTATAGTCTTCAAAATGACGTACATGAGACACTAACATCTTTACAAACTGTAAACAACAGATTCCAGTTATGAATTCTTTGCCTCCTATTCGTTTTCACCCAAGCAATGAATAAATAAATTATTAGCATATTATAAAAATTGACAAATAAAGAATAGTGTAGTAATAATAATAAGTAACTGTAGTATGGAATAACCTGAAAATGAAGGAAAACAGCCAAGATTTGAAATTCCGTTTAAGTATTCCATATCTGAGATATCTTTGTGGTTAGAGGGTTTTCCTTTCCTTACAATTTCGGCAATGGAAACCATTCTTTTTATTCAGATTTATATAGCCCTCAATGCAGATTATTATTATGTTCAGACACTGCCTTCCATCCACCTCCAAAAAATACCAAACCAACGAACAAAAAAAAAACATGACAGGTTGTTTTTAGCATATATCAAATTTATTTCGAATTACATCAATGAATTATCAAAAAAATTAAGTACAGTTTTTGAGCGAATTGATTTAAAACAGAATTCGAATAAAACAACGAGATAATGATTCGTTTTTATCTCATTTTATTTAGTTTGTTTGATTTAACTAATTGTTTAAATTTGTAAAATAAAAAAAATTACATTTGAGCCTTACTTTCTTAAAAGTTTTCTGCTTGTTTTAAACTTAGAGAATTCTTAAAATTCGGTAATAAACGGTTGCTTGCTGTTAACCGATTATGATTGGTCGATAAATCTCCAGCCGGATATGATGATTCCTCAAAGGCTCTTTCAAAGCAAATCCAAGATTTTCATGAGATTTGTTGTTAAACCATTTAAACGCAATAGTTGCTTCTCCTCAATGCAACTTATAGAGAATTAAACAAATTTTTTAAAACTGGCTTTTAAAACTTTCTACAATAAGCGCAACCTTCTTTGTTAATGCGCTAGAAAGATTTTAGCAAAAATTGTCATATATTGTAAAGAAGCTTTCCGTCTGATTGAGGGACAATTGATATGCCATGCCTTTTTAATAATGTTAATTTTATTTTTTTCACGCATTTATGCTTAATTCAACAATTTTTATGGCGTTTCTTTTTATACTAGCCCGAGGATCATATTAAGATATAATGGGTGTGCCACTTCAACATTGTAGGCGATGGCCTAAAAAATAAAATGCAAACAATTGCCTTACATTTCTAGATAATTATATTCGTAATATTAAAACATCTTACTTGTCGGAAACATTCAGTGGCACATTCTAAATCCTTTTCAATACCCAAGCCCAACTGATAGCAACGTCCCAAATAAAAGCAAGCTGAAGCTAAGCCCTTCAACTCGCTCTCTGGCAGTTGACTCGCTTGGGTTCTTCCTTTCTGCGCTAATCTACGTTAAAAAAATAAACTAAAATTATCGTCAGAAACTGAATCCATGTCAGCACCAAATGATTGATCGATTAATGACATTAACGTAATGTGAAAGGTTTAAAAATATCCATACAGAGATTAATTCACCCCTATGTGAACGAATTGGCATAACACCCTATGTGATCTTGTGGGGAATCGTACTTTCGCACTTTTTTACTCTTTCCTGGTAAATTGCACCAACTTGTTTGAATTCGCATATGCATGCAAAATGTTTCTTCGTATAAACTATTTTTGGGAGGGGGAGATATGTGCCCAATCCGATGCGGAATATTCCTATCATATAATCTTGTAAATTCTAAAGCAGCTGCCCATAATAAATTGAAAAGAGAAGGATGTCATATTGAAACACTATTCGAATATGCGATAGACACAACAATATCAACTGTAGCCGCCCGAAGCAAACACCCTACTTCAAATCGAAAAGCTGACCGTTGGATAAATCAAGGCCAGCGTTGAAACTTTAGAATCCAAATCTCAAAGAAGGATCGCAGAAGCTGTCGGATTATCGTCGTCAACAGTGAATTGCATCGTCAATGGGAATGACATAATGCCAATGTTCACAACAATCCAATGTTAAATTATGAATGTAAACTGCTGCTGAATCTCCAAACATGAGGTAATATTTTTTGAAAAAATCATCATAATAGTAATATTATTTGAAAAAATGATAGGAAAAATTTTGCGACCTGGACTCATACCAGGAACGTCGAGTGTCATATACTCGACGCCTCTACCATTGAGCTGTCGCAGAAACCCGTACAGCCATGTATGTCACAGATTTCCACCAAATTGAAATATGTTACTCATCTGAAGCTACTATAGATGCTTGCAAAATAAGAGTGGGAAATTGTGTTTCTTTCAAAATAAACCACGAAAACGAAAAAATTTCAGCATACATAACCATACAAGGACTCCATTGTTAAAGCGGTTCGGCTATGTGGGGTTCCCTTGTAAGTGTCTTATAGACAACCAAGTTGTCAAGGTGGAAAGCATAATGGGAGGTGGGCACCCGGCTCACAGATCGAGAATTTCTCCTATCCAACCATCCAGGTCACAGAATTTTTCCTTCCATTTTTTCAAATAATATCATTACCTGATGTTTGGAGATTCAGTTCCAGTTTACATTCATCATTCGTGTTCATCAAACATTCTGATGGTTGGATCATGGCCTACGAGATAGTAAAAGGCCTGTGCATTGCCTGTTTTTGAAGCCAAAAGCGGGAAACTCGAATTTTAAGATTTATGTCATGAAATCCAGCCCTCCGCCCTTTCTCCTGTGACATGATATTAAAACGCTCGTGTTTCCATGTTTTTATACCAAATGCACAGGCCTTTTACTATCTCGTAGGCCGTGGGTTGGATAGGAGAAATTCTCGATCTGTGAGCCAGTTGCCTGCCTTCCATTGGAACCTCTAACTTGACAACTTAGTTGTCTATAAGACACTTACTTGTTAGTGACAGCATGGTTGTACGAGTGTCTTCGATAGCCCAATTGGTAGAGGCGTCGAACATATGACACTCGAAGTTCCTGGTTCGAATCCAGGTCACACAATTTTTCCTTCCATTTTTTCAAATAATCCAATGTTGTTTTCATGCCATATCACCGATCCAAGACCACATCGACATTAGTATGACCAGATTGGCGGAATATTCGAGCGACAGTGAAATCGCTGGATGCAGACCGATGTATTATTCGCTGTAGATTATTCAAACGAACCCGATGACCTCGCGCAATACACTCCTTTTGCACTCTTCAGTGAAAATTGCGATAGTCTAAAGAAAGGGCTTTACAGATCAAACACACTCGATGGTTGGTTGGTTGGTTTATTAGAAATTTTGGCGTCGACTACTAAGGTCATTTTGCGCCTTTTACACTAGTTATATCTGTATGCAGCCCGGGATAAACACATACATCCATGCCCACGGTGGGATTCGAACCCACGACCAGGCGAACTCGAGAACTAGAAAGCCTACGCCCTAGTCCTCTCGGCCACCTGGCCGGCCACACTCGATGGTGGCGAAAGGGAATACAATAGGGTTTTCGGGCCATCAACTTTGTTTCACGCACGGGGGAATCAGCCTCTGTGCAAAGGCGCTTGCGATGGATGCATTCTTACCGTTTGGCCAGCTGTGCTGCTAAAGTGTACATTTTCCTCTTGTAATATAGCTCCACCAAATTTCCGCTGGCATAGAAATACATAGTATCCTTGCATGACTCTTTCAAATGAAGCAAAGCCTCTTGATAATCTTTCTTAGCGCTCAAACCAGAATGACACATGACGCCATAAGCAGCTAAAAAACATTTCTTTTAAACAAATTTAAAATAAACTCAATAGTATCGAGAGAAATTTTTTTCAAACCTCGAGCACGAATGTCTCCATTGTTCTTGGCTGCCTCGTACCATTCCAAAGCTAATGCTAAATTCTTGTGCAAAGGATCGCTGTAGTAGAGACCGAGAACCGTTTGAGCTTTGATGTTCCCACTGGGTTGGCCGTTGTTGGCGGCGAGCGTCCACCACCTAAATGAACGACTCAGTACTCCGTGCTGTACTTCAAGATTTTACCAAATTAAAAAAAAATGTTTTTTTGTTCTGTCGCTGTGAGCTTACTTCAATGCTTCTTCTTCGTTTCTAGTGACGCCAAAGCCCTCGTAATAAGCCAATCCTAACAAGTATTGAGCAGAATGGATGAGAACGTCGTTGATTTTGCTTCCTTTTGCCTTAGCTTCGGCCACTCGCATCATGTGCTTCACTCCTAGTTTCTTACCAAAAAAAGAAATAACGATATTATAAGTAAAGATTAGCTCGGGAAATTTTCAAAAACCACTTATATGTTATTAAATTTCTTATTAAAATTTTTGTTAACATTAATTTATTCATATATTATTAAAAGCTTTTGAATAGTATCACCTGGTTTTGTGGTACTTCCAATCCATCGAAATATATGATGCCCAAAAAATACTGAGCCTTGCAATCCCAAACCGGACATTGTTTTAGAAAACGTTCGGCCATATGATATAATCCCTAGTTGTAAAATAGCATAGCCACTTTCATAATAAAATAAATTTCAAAAGATATTCCAATAATTTTGAAAAAAAAAATTGTTTTTCTTATTTACAAATAGAAATGAAATGGGTGATCAAATGAAATGCAGCCGGAGATTATTAAAAGCACGAATTTAAGAAATCTGCGACGACGATCGAAAGTATATGTCCCATGTCTAAGGCGGGATGCATACATGGAGGATAAGATATTAATCGTACGATCTCTGCAATAAGCGAGATTTTTCTTTAGATAATTTTGTTGCACAGCGAAGCCATACGATTTGAACCTGTTTGAGCTCAATAATGAGCTATTGATGTAAGGAGGTTAAATATTGATTAAATTTGAAATGAATTTATCTCCTTATAATGGGGAAAAAATTGTGAAATAATAAAATAAAAAATAAAATTCAAATTAAAATAGAGTCACCAAACTTGAAAAAATTTAGAACTACACAAGAACTTCATCCTCAATAGACTAGTTTCATCTCCTAAAAAATTTTTTCAAGTTTGGTGACTCTATTTTAATTTGAATTTTATTTTTTATTTTATTATTTCACAATTTTTTCCCCATTATAAGGAGATAAATTCATTTCAAATTTAATCAATAATGAGCTCTTCGAGCCGCCTTGTTTGAACCTGTTTGGTTTGGTTTGCTTGGTATTAACGTCCTTTTCAACTGCCATGGTCATTTCAGGACGGCATTATAGGGGCCGCAAATTTTGCCTCGCAAGGGTTCTTTAACGTGCAGCCGGCAAACGACTACACGGGACCAACAGCTTTACTTCCCTTCCGAAGGAAGTGCGTGATCTCAGGATTTTCCCCCTGAAAAAATCCTCGTCGTCCTCGGCCGGGATCGAACCCGCGTCCTCGGGCATCAGAGGCGATCACGCAACCCCTGAGCCACCGAGGCCGATGTTTGAACCTGTTGTTTGCTTGTTACTATTATACGATATTATATGATACTGGTAGAGCTCGTAGCTTAATAAGATAGATGACCTTAAGATATACAGGGTGTCCAAAAAGTCTGGTAACATGGCAGATATCTCAAAGCTACCAGGTAGGCGAGATCTGATGAGTGTGGTTTATAGGTAATAGGGGGGGGTGTAGAATTCATTGCCGCACTCAAATTTGACTTTGATCCCCAAATTTAAGGTCATCCATTTGCTAACTCGAAACTATTAAAGATAGAGAAAAATTTTCGATTGCTACCCTGTACAGAAACACCACATTAATCTAAAAACAATTTTTAATCACACCCTTCCCCTTGAAAGATGGGCGAGAAAAGAGTCACTCAAGGTCAGGTTGGCTGAGGTTTGCTTCACTGCAATTCAAATGTGTTAGAAACCTCAGCCAACCTGGCCAGCCCAACCTGACCTTGAGTGACTCTTTCTCGCCCATTTTCTCAAAATCTTTCAAAGGGAAGGGTGTGATTAAAAATTGTTTTTAGATTAATGTAGTGTTGCTCTACAGGGTAGCAATCTGATATTTTTCTCTATCTTTAATAGTTTTCGAATTAGCAAATGGATGACCTTAAATTTGGGGGTCAAAGTCAAATTTGAGTGCGGCAATGAATTCCCCACCCCACTATTACCTATAAACCACACACATATCAGATCTCGCCTACCTGGCAGCTTTGAGATATCTGCCAAGTTACCAGACTTTTTGGACATCATGTATATCGTATCGGACTGGTGTGCAGCGGCTAAAGCGATATTTTCTTATAAGATAGGTATCGCTTGTGCGCGTTTAAACTGTATTGAAATGACTAAACAGGTGCACACCAACGCGATAACAACATCTATCTTATTGTGGTATATATAAGCGATAAGCTCTTCATTCAGTATCATACGATATTTCAAGCAAAAAGTAGGTTGAAACCAGGTGGCTCGAAAAGCTCATTATGGAAATTGACTCGAAAATGTGTCTTGTAGCAGAGATCAGACAACACCCGATCACTTTGCCGCTTTTCCAGTATCTCCTCCAAAGCTCTGCCCCGACCGTTTCTCCAAGCGCATAGCGAGTGCACTGATGGGGCTTTTCGGAGCATTGGTGTGCACCAAAGTTATCTTAATATACCAATACGTTGGGACCAAAACAAATTTCAAAAAATAAAATTAATATATCAAAAATAAAAACAAAGGAAATAAAATTAAATAAAGCACATAAGCTTGAACCGAGTAAGTGGCCTCGAAAAAAGAAAAAAAAAATTTTTTTTTTATACAAAAAAATTACAAAAATTACAATGATTTTTTTTTATGTAATTTATTTAATTCGCGCGAATAAACATAAATGATACTTTTTAATTTCTTTTGTCTTTATTGTTGAGATATTAATTTTAATGTTTGAAATTATTTTAAGATAAATATCGTGTATCGCAGAGATGGTAAGATTAATTTGTGTGCAGCCCCGCATTGTCGCGAGATGTGCTACGTAAACGAAGCGGAAAGAAGGGTGCCGAAGGCTCAGTTCGTCCATAGCTACTATGAAAGTGAAATCTAATTAGCCCGAGAGAGGTGCAACCATCAACGTCGAACGATATTTTGCAAGGCTAAATTGCATACAAATTATCAAAAAAACAAAAAGATAGAAAAATAAAACAGTGGATACTTAGCAATAAAGTCAATATTTGCACGAAAATGCGCACCCACAGGCTACCGCCAAAGTCAAAGTTTTATGGAAAAAAGATTGTAAGGGAAGAACTGCATAACACATTCGTCAGTGTAGATTATAGACCTTTCTCCGTGTGACTTTCATATTTTTAACTCTTATGAAAAATAGCCCTGCCAAACAGAGTTTTCAACGTAAGAAGAAATAGAAGAAGTATTTATCGAATGGTTTCACCCACGGTCGAAGGAGTAGTACGAGCCATGAATTCATCAGTTAGAGAGGAAGTGGGATAAGTGCGTCCAATCGCATACGTTTCATTTAATCACCCCTTATATTTTAATAAGTGTAACAATAAGTTACATAAAAAAGAACAAAGACAAAAAACATTAATGAAAAAAAATCTTTAACTCTCAAATAATATTTAGATACGAGTATCTGCATACAGATTATAATGCAAACTTTTCCTAAAGAACACATGTTAATCTCTCAAAAAACGTGGATGCAAGCATTACAGAATAAGAAATTAATCCCCCTTGAGGAGGGAAATTAGTGGAAAGTAGTGGAAACCCTGAGTTCGTCTATTTTTTACCCCTTTTAGCCTCACTTTTTAACCCCCAGTTTTTCAAAAATTGATTTACTCGAACTTAGTATTTACAAAATGAAAAAGAGTCCTATCTTCTTACGTTTCTCATCATTTCCATTCGAATGACATATCACATGTCGTTTGTTGCCATTTAAAAACGTTAATAGTTCAAAAGACCACGTTATTGTTACCCTCACAACTCTGCCCTCGTGGAGACACCTGGGCCCAAACTTCACAATAATGTAGATCTTCCCTAGCGGAATCTGATATCGAATTCCACTCCTTTATATAGCCTACCTTATGACATATAGACTAGAAAGTTCCCTCTAACTGCCACCCCCGTAACTCCGACTCCAGTGGGCCAAACTAAATAATGAAGTAGGGCATAGTAAGCTACATCCCAAATTTCAACTTTTACGTTAAAAATGTAGAAAATATGAAAGGAGCAGACGGACATTCAGGGCCGTAGCCAGGACGTTATCTTGGGGGGGGGGGGGGGGGGGGTTTT
>JAHWFO010097865.1:1389984-1468663 GCA_023313115.1 Rhysida immarginata | reverse complement strand
CTAATAGCATAAAGCACTTTCGGTACTTAATAAACGGGCATGTTGTTTGCTTTTATTTTTATGATGTAAATGTGCTAAATGTTCATTAAATAATCCTTTTAAACTTTAAAAAGTATTAAAATCAGTTTGGGTCTTCATGTTTACTCGAATGACTTCTGTCTAAAATCCTTATTCTATCCTTTGAATTTTGCTTGATATCATTTATCTTTTCTGTATTCAAGAAAATGGTAAATTTATCTTCACTTTTACTATACTTTATACCTAGAATATACGCTATAAGGAAAAAAGTATTCGGACAACTGACGAAACATGCAAATTTTGTTTACGATTCAAATTAGATGCATGCGCGTAACGTTGTATGCTCCCATATATAAGATGCGCATCTCCATATTACAAAACCAATTAGTTGGAAGAACACAATGCCACGCGGACGTGAGCTAACAGAGTTTCAACGAGGTACGGTGATTAGGGGCCATATCAGCAGTGGCGAATCTAGAACTTGGTCAAGGGGGGTAATCAGGTGGAATTGCGGCCAGTATAAAAATTTCAAAATCGACAGTAGCCAATGTGATTCGAAAATGGAAAGACTAGTGGCGCAAAATCGCGGATGGAAAATCACGACAGTCCTCCTAACATCTGAAGTTGAAAACGCCACCCCACTTCGTGTTTTCATTATTCGAATTGAGCTACATTCATCAGGCTTTCATGGCAGAGCAGCTGCTCACAAGCGTTACATCACTGTTGCAAACGCTAAAAGACGTTTGAACTGGCGTTTAAGCTCGCCGTTCCTGAACTTTAGAACAGTGGAAGGCCATTTTGCGGAGCGACGAATCGCGATTTAAACTTTGGAAACCAAATAGACGTGTATGGGTGTGTCCATTACCTGGAGAACGATTCCATCCAGACCGTGTCGTCCCAATAGTGAGGTTTGAAGGAGGGTTTGTAATGATTTGGAGCTGTCTTTTGTGGTTTGGACTTGAGTCATTGGTTGTATTCAGTGAAAACATTTCGACATTCTGGATAATTCCATGCTCCCTATTGTGGCAATTCTTTGGTAGAGATCTGTGTCGTTTCCAGCAGAACAACGCTCCGTGCCACGCTGAAAGGGTTTGGCCACAATGATGTCGAACTTTTGGACTGGCCAGCCCAAAGCCAGGCCCGTTTGGGACGAATTGGAGCGTAGTTTGGAAAACGGACCTTTCTTAAATCCCGTTTCCACGGACTGAGAATTCTCGATTCGGGAAACTCGATTCGCGGATCTAGTTTTAGGATTCCAGTCTAGTTCCACGAAACGAGTTTCTATCTCGTTTTTCCGATTGCATTGTGGAATTGTTTGAAAGTGCAATATGCAGTGCTTTCTGGCTTTGCGTAGAATTTTTTATATTTCTCTATTTACGAGTTTAAAATAGCTACTGTTTACTAATCAACACATTAGTCCATTAGCTTTATTATCACCATTATAATTTATATATTTTATGTAGAATTGCAAACCAATCACAGCTCTGCCATTTTGCAAAACGCAAGTGCGAGTGAGCCTGCGATGCGAAACTAGTTTCGTCAATGAAACGAGTTCCAAACGAGTTTCAAACGCGACTGACGAAACGACTTTCGGTTCCACGGCATTACGGATCTAGTTTCGCGAACCGAACCGAGAAAAACAAGGTTCGTGGAAACGGGGCCTTACTGCCTACTTTGGGGTTTGCTTTACAGGAAAAGTAGAAAAGAATTCTGAAAGCAGTTTTCCAGAATTTAGTAAAAAGCATGCCAGGAAGGATAGCTGCAGTCACTAAAGCAAAAGGTGGCCCCACAATGTTTTTAATTTAATAAAAGTAAAACCTTAACGGCTAAACTAAGTATGTGTCCGAATACTTTTTTCCATCTAGTGTATTCAGCTGCATTATTACCATTAAATTTATTGTTGTATAATACTACGTGAACTTTCATTATCCAACGCAATACCATAAAACATCCAATGATTGTGTTCATCAACATATATTTGGTATTAATTGGACATATTGTTGCGTAAAGCAATCGACAATGTTTGTTAAAAATACATTATTAAAAGATTGTCGTCAGCGTTGCAACGTGGTAAGCGTCTTCGACTCAACTCTCGGATATTTTATGAACACAGCCAATGAAATAAACTTGTTTATGGGATAATAAATAACGTGTTTTATCGTAGCAATTGTGATCAAAACAACATGCAACAAATAAACATGGTAAAACGCTGGAAACGACTTTCAAATTCTCCTATATAATCCTCACGATAACCCACCTGCTTAAAATAAAAACACCCCAGAGCTGAAATGGCTCGATAATCCTTCCTCTCGGTTAAATTTTGCAACTCTTTTTCGTACAGCTCAGAGGAAGTTTTCTTAGAAAACGCTTCCGAACTGCGCTTCCCACGCGATGGCGACTCCAGTGAGACATATGATTTGACGACTCTTTCCACATAGCCATTAAGAATGTCATCGATTTCTTTGGGACGAACTTTAAATTGTTCTTCCGAGCTTTTGGATTCCTCGCTCGATGTGCTCATTTTACTGTTTTCTGGAAAAAGTTTTAAAAAAAGCAAAATTAAATAAATAAATAAATAAATAAATAAATAAATAAATAAATACCATTTAAAGAGGTGTTTGCTACACTTAAGGTGTATTTTATCGTAAAAAAAAATATAACCTGATTGTGTTTTTTAAGCCACTTAACCATTCTTTTGAAAACTGACTATTTACGATTGAATGAATTTAGGAAACTTTTTTTTTATTTTTATTTTTTGAAACCGAAAACCTGCTATGTTAGCTTACTCTACACTGCATAGGCTTAACGATTACGCTATCATCCGACGCCATTTCTGATGTTCATCTGTTTCTATGGTTACGGCTCGTAATCTGATTGGTCAATTCATAAAGAGCGTGAGCCAATCAAGGTAGTTCAAATAAGACCTTTAATTTTTGCTTATGGTTTGGTTTGGTTTGTATGTACCCGAAAGAGGAAACTGAACATGAATGCATAGGTAATAAAAGTTGCAATAATCAGCTATGTAAGGTCCAAGTAAATATTTTTATATTTAATTAAAACCACGTAAAAGATAAATAATCAAGAGACTAAACTTTAAAAAGTATGTCAAATCAGTAACATTTTACTTTAAACTGACTCGATAGAGGATTTGTCTGTCTGTTATACTGAGTTTGATGGGGCTTTATGACGCCATTTGGCACATATTCTATATTTTTGGCATATACGAAATGTGAACAAGCTAGAATCAAAAAATTGGCTAATTATACAATGTAAAAGCCCTATACCAAAACTCTTTCATTGTCGTTTTGCTAGAATGAAACAAGCATGTTGCAGTGAAGTGGTTGTGACGAGTATTTACTTCAAAAGGCACCAATATGTAAATATTAAACCTATAAGAACTTTTACGATTTTTGTCTGTGATTATTCCTCAACCCCATATTTGATGAAAAAAAAATAAAGCCAAAAAAAAAAAAAACCAACTTATGACATAGATACAGCATGCATGTAGTTCCCATTGATACAGCAGTCTAGAAACCATGTTTGACTGATAAGAGAACATTTTGAATCGTATAAGTGCATTTCAAAACCGGACTTATTGCATTTGATACAGCATAAAAAAAAGACCACTCTGCACAAAATTTTACATGCAACGAACAATAAGCAACAGATACAGTCAAACCTCCCTAAAACGAACACATTGGGACTTCCCCAACACCTTCGTTATACAAAAAATTCATTATGCAGGAACGTGTTTACACTTTTTTTCATAAAAGAAGCCAACGAAACGAACCAACTAGAATTGACTGCTTATCACTTAGTTTATTTATTTATATATATATATATTTATTTATTTATTTATTTATTTATTTATTTATTTATTTGTTAAATACAACAACAAATTGAACCTGTTACTCCATTCATTGCTCCACGCTGTTGCTCTTTAGAGCTATACACATTTCAATAAATTTTCCTTTACATAAAGTACATTAAATGAATTAAAATGACCAAAGTAATATTTGTAAACTCTTTCTAATTTGTTTACTTAAACATATTACTATGTGGAAGTTTACAAACAATTAGGATTAGCATTAAAACATTAAGCATTAGCTCTCTCTCTAACATCTGGTTCTGTTGACGTTATGAATCACCAGTGCTTTCATCTGATTGGTTTCCACTCTGACCCGAAGAAAGGTCAACGGTCTTCTTTAATGAAAAAGAGTATAACACCCAAGATATATGTCGTTGGTATACAGGAAAAATCGACCAAGTCCGAATTTTCGGTAAATGGACTACTGTGACCGAATACCTTAAAATTATATCTGTACAGGAAAAAATGGTTAATCCAGAAGATAGCCTCCAAGTACTTGAAAAAAGTTACTGTTTGTTCAGTATCTCATTTATAAGAGGGAATTTAAGTTTAACTGCCTTTATCTCAGATTTTTGAAAATGGGACTTGGTCAGTTTTTCCAGTATACCGATGATATGTTTTAATTTTCTAAATAGCAACATTAGCAATCAGCTATTACATTTCACACATTAATAATCTTAACGATTGCTTTTAATATTTTGTATTTACACAAATATTAATACAAATACTTATTATCATATACTATCTTTGAATAATATAGTGTTTTTTTTTTTTTTTTTACAAAACTTGCGCAAATTTTTTATTACTATTTGCTTGGAAATTATCTTGCCCAAGAAGACAAATGTAAAGAAATGTTTTTTGACCATATGTCTTTAAACCTTTTTACTGAAAGAATAAAGGTCTGGAAATAGCGATATGGTAGTGGTTTATTAATTGTTCAATGCGTTTCAAGGAAATCTCATCATCAGGAACTATGATCACTACAAAACTGGCATGGGTTACAGCATCTTGTTATATAGCCACTTTCCACCAATCACAGGAGATGTCACTACTAGCAACTAATCCATCCATTGAAAGTTATTTAAAAAGTATCTTATAAAGGATAAACATAAAAATATTTATAATAGTATTGTACAAATTAAAATATAAATAAAATAAATAAATAAATAAATAAATAAATAAATAAATAAATAAATAAATAAATAAAATAATTCGATGAGCGGTCGATAGGAAATGCGATCGGTACTAGTTACTAATCGGTACAATCTCAATAACTTTCTCATGGCTTCCAATAACTTTCAATGGAGGCCACATCTGTTGTAATTCCACCAATCATGGGTGGATTAGTCGCTAGTAGTGACACATCTCCAGTGATTGGTGCAAAGTGGCTATATAACAAGATGCTGTAACCCATGCCAGTTTTATAGTGATCATAGTTCCTGATGATGAGATTTCCTTGAAACACGTTGAACAATTAATAAACCGCTACCATATCGCTATTTCCAGACCTTTATTCTTTCAGTAAGGCAACCTTTAAACCTTTTTAGACCATCCATGTTCAATCTTCATAAAGGGCAGATCAAAACATTTTCTTCAAATAATTAATGTCACTATCATTGTGTTCTCTTGTATTTTCACCTTGGTCTTAATAATGGTGGATAATATGGAAGCACTAATTCCAAAATGTTCTGCTACATGTTTTTTTTTCCTTTTCACCAGAACCAACGGCTTTGATCATTTGATGGTTTTTCTTCCAGAGTGAACTATTTATGTTTTATGCAATAAGAAAAACATGGCTGTTGTTGACAAATAAGGTACACAAGCACCTCATAATAGTTGTGCGGGAAACTGATAAAACAGCAGTCCAAGAAATTTCAAAATTCATTACAAGGAATGGAATAGTTAAAGGGCAAATTACAAACTCGCTATAGAGAAAAATTCATTATACAGAATTTCATTATACGAAAGCAAAATTGGAAGCCTCTGATCGGAATCTTGGTTGGAACCAAAGTAAAATTTTGTTATAGGGTAACATTCATTGTATGGGTGTTCGTTATAGGGAGGTTTGACTGTACTTAATTTCAAAAATTAAAAAAAAATATATCTAACATGAATGTTAAGTTGGTTGAATTTACAGTTTCACATTGGGTCTTTGCAGGAAAATATCAAAACTCAGAAAGTAAGCATTAATCCAAATGACAGTGAGCACATTTTAAAAGAGAAGGCTGTTTACAATTGAGCCTGTTAAAGCCAAAGTGGTGTAACTCCACTTTTTAAAAAATCTGAGTTAATGCTAGAAATGAAATCCGAATATGTCAAATTACCTATAGGAGTAGTGGTGTAACTCCGATTTCCCCAAACAGCTGCACAGACGGTAGTGCAAGTTTATGTAGTCAGCAGTGCTATCTATATACTATTCTATTAAAATTCCTTATGTCTCAAAACTATTATTAATGGACTTACACCACTTTGGCTTTAACAGGGTCAATTGAGGGTCTCAGTGGAAAAGGGGCACCTGCCACTTACTAATGAATATCGAGCTTTTGTTATAGAAAGACAGCTCCAGCCATGTAGGGTCTCCTTAATGAACTTCTAGCACAGTGGTATTTGTCTATTTCCCAATATAAGCATTTTGACTATCTATCATTTTCTTCAAATATGTCTTAATTTGATATATTCTCTGCCAATATTTGATAGTTTAATCATAATATTTATTTTTATTATCAGTTCAGACATTAAAGACAAGTGATAAGATTGTTGAGAAAACATGCTTTTTTGTTTAAAGCTGCTTTCCTTTAAAAAACATGGTTTTGTGGCATGTGCCCCTTTTTTCACTGACAAGGAGACCACACAGACATGTAATCACGGATTTGGTTGAAATTTCAGTTGGTCAATTTACAATGTTAGTATACCTTCTGTGTAAAAGGATTTGACTCAATGTCTATTCGTTACAAAGAAAAAAAATAAAATATTATACATTTATTATTGTAATGCCAGATAAGCCAAATGGGAAGAAAGGTATACAACTTAACAGTGGTAGCGCAGTGGTTAACATCAAGTTCTGTGGATATACTGATCTGGGTTCGATTCCTGTAGTATTGAAATTTTTTCATTTTTCTCCTATTATTTTTCCATTTTTTCCCCCCCGCCTTTTTATTTGTTTTCCCTTTGTTTAAGCAATGTCACAGGTCAAAAAAAAATGCAAAATCCATAGTACAATATTTTCATGGATGGTCATTGCCGTGGCGTGTGAAATAAAAACGAAACTATAAAGATTTATTCGCACTATCGACGGTCTATGCGCAATCATCACCGCCAAATCACGGATCGCCAATGACCATCCATGAAAAAATTGTACAAAATTGTTCAGTATTGACAATATTGAAACAATTTTGCTTATGTATGTGAATGTTATTATGCAAAGTGCAAACAAATAATAATGGCGAAAAACAAAAAAAAATGAAAAAAATTTCAACACTACATGAATCGAACCCGGATCAGTAAATCAACATAACCTGACATTAACCACTGTGCCACCACTGTTAAGTTGTATAACTTTCTCCCCACATGGCTTACTTGGCACTACAATAATAAACGTAAAATATTTTGAACTCACAAGTGAATAATAATAATTATTAACTGGAGATACGTCTCCAGTTAATAATTATTATTATTATTCACTTGTGAGTTCATCAACTTCCTGATGGTTTGGAGTGGAGAAATTCTCGATCTGCGGGCCAGGTTCCCGTCTCCCATTGGGCTTTCAACCGTGACAACTTGGTTGTCTTTAAGACACCTTGAGACAGCTTGGCTGTCCGTGGTGCCTTCGATAGCCCAATTGGTAGAGGCATCGGCCATGATAGTCGAGGTTCCTGGTTCGAATCCGGGTCGCAGAATTTTTCCTTCCATTTTTCAATTGAAAAAAAGTAAAATATTTTATTTTTTTTCTCCGAAACGAAAGGCCATTGAGTCAAATCCTTTTACACAGAAGGTATATTGATATTGTAGATTAACATCCTAAAATTTCATCCAAATCCGTGATTACATGTCCGTGCGACCCCCTTGTGAGCCCCTCAATTGGCTCCAGTGCAGTCATCAGATAAGCTACCTTCAAGCAATATTTTAAGGCTGGTTAAACTTTCAAAGGACTCTCATTTGAATATGTGTTTTAAAAAAGTGTTCCTAATCAGATTTCAAAATTAGGACCCATGAATTGGTAAATCACGAATAAGTGATCAACGATGCCAAAAGTTGACATCATGAATTACCATTACTTAACTTTTTGAAACAAAATATCCCTATTGCCTTTCATTTACATCAACAGAGTGAGGCAAAGGTCTGGTAATAAAGCTTATAATTCAACAGCTATTTGCTGTAAGTTAATGAAATTATAAATATTACTAAACAGGATAGGAACCACTTATTAGTGAAATTTTCAAGTTTATGCAAATTGGTGTTCATGAATTTTGGTAACTTATCTCCTAAATTATGACAGAGGCATAATGTCAATTGCAAAGTTGTAGAGCACCCTTCAATTACTTTAAATCAGATGTTAAAATCATTGCATTATTGAGGGAAAATTGCTTGAAAGGTTCTTTTTTTGCTTGAAAAAAGTTGAAAAAAATTTGCTTGAAAATATTGTTGGTAAGGTATTTCACGTCACTTGCAGAGAAGCCCATTGTTGGTGCAGCAGAGAAACCACTAAATCACACCAAATTGACATCAATCTGACAGTAGAACACAGGAGCTCATAAGAACATTGTTTGAATTAGTCAGTGGACTTTACTACTTTATTAACAGAAAGTTACAGAAAAATGGACTAAACCACTAAAAAAATTGTGGGAGGAGGAGGTTTGGTTTTTGTTTGTATGACAAAATGCAAATGAGCAGGATATTGGGAATAAGTCATATTCCACTCTGTCAATTTAATGGTTTAGTCTGCACCAACTGTGGTCTTCTCTGCAAATGACGTGAAGTACCTTACCAAATTCAAACAATTTTTTCATCAGTTCCCCCCCAATAAAGCAATGATTTTAACATTATTTCTTTATTGGGGGAGGCTGTGACCTAGTGGAATTTCACTGAACACACAACTTTAGTGAAGTTAAGCAGCATCAGGCACGGCTAGTCACTGGATGGGCGACCATCAATGACACATGATTTTCACCCCCCTCCCCCACCGGCTGCTGCGACCATTATGCAGCAGTCGTTAATTAATCTAAGTTCATCCAGAGACTCAACTCATCGGCCTCTAGCAATATAGGCCCTGGATGGGCATATTGGATTACATTAAAATAAAATAAAAATAAAAAATAAAATACAGTAAATTCTGTGTAATTCGAATCCACCTAATTCGAATTATCGCTTAATTCGTATAAATTGCAAGGAACGTTTAAAATCTTTCACATTTAATGTAAAATATTACCATATAATTCGAATTTTCTAATTCGAATTATCGCCCAATTCGAATCAATCATCAAGTACATTTAATACAAACTAATGTATTTTTCATCGCCTAATTCGAACGCTATAGTTACTCCGAAAATAATTTGTGACTAATTTCCAGATTGATCTGAACAAGCACTTGCTACTACATGCGGAGTTTACTGTAAAAATATAATTGGCTGATTACCCAGAAGCCTGACTGGATACAGTAGCCAATCCACTTTTGAGATTTGGCGCTAGTTTTCCATTGGTGCTTTAAGTACATATAAGCAGATAAATTAGGGGTTGTTCTCAGGATGACGAATCAAGAGAACAACAACGTCCATCACTGGATAAAGCGCTCGATGCTCTCCAAACCATTCGAGCATTTGGGTTAGCTTCGTCATCAGATGAAATCGACGAACTCTGAGAGACTGAACAATGAACTGATGAAAAAATATTCCAGCATTCTTGTTCAAAAATCAATTACCGATTACATGTATTTCAAATAAACAGGCGAATTCAAATGTTTCTTTTCATTGTTTTTTTTTTCAATACATGTACATACACTATATGATCACAAATATCCGGACACATGCACGTTTGCGCTCTAGCCACGATTTCATGGAAATCAATAGGGCGTTGCACATCCCTTTGCCCGAATCACAGCTTCCACCCTTCGGGGAAGACTTTCCACCAAATGTTGGTATGTACTTTTCGGAATGTTCCTCCATTCCTCCCGAAGAGCGAGAATCAGTTCAGGTACAGAAGTTGGCCGATGTGATCTGGCCCGCAAGCGTCTTTCCAATTCATCCCACAGACTCTCTATAGGATTGAGGTCGGGACTTTGTGCCGGCCAACCCATTTCTTCGACCCCTGAGTCCGCAAACCACTGCTGTACAGGCCTCGCTTTGTGGCACGGAGCATTGTCGTGTTGGTAGAGAAATGGCCCGTTTCCGAAAAATTGCCACAACGTTGGAAGTGCACAGTTGTCCAAAACATTCAGATAACGGTCAGAGTTCATGATTCCTTGCACAGGAACGAGCTGGCCCAGTCCATACCATGAAAATGAGCCCCACACCATGACTCCTCCTCCTCCGAACTTGACTGTGGGCTCTGTGCACTCAGGTAAGAAGCGTTCTCCAGGTATGCACCAAACCCAAACTCGTCCATCGGATTGCCAGAGTGTGTAGCGAGATTCGTCTGTCCACATTACACGATTCCATTGGTCCATTGTCCAGTTTCTGTGGGCTTTGCACCACTCCAGACGTCGCTTGGCATTGACCCTGCTGATGTGGGGCTTGTGGGCAGCAGCACGGCCATGGAATCCCATCATGTGCAGTTCCCGACGAATTGTCATGGTACTGGCATCATTTGCAGAGGCGTTTCGAAAATCTGTGGCAATTTTTTCCGCCGAGGACTTCCAGTTGCTGCGGGTGACACGACGAAGCACTCGACAGTCTCTGTCTGTTAGTTTCTTGGGTCTACCGGTTCGTTGTTGAACTGTTGTTGATCCCCGGGTCTTCCATTTCATAATGACATCGCCTACTGTTGACTTGGGTATCTGAAGAAGGCTAGAAATGTCACGCAAGGACTTGCCGCATAGGTGACATCCAACGATGGTTCCACATTGGAACTCACTGAGCTCTGCCGAACGACCCATTCTTGCCAATGTCCATGCAGAGTTGTGTCTGAAGGTGTGGGAAGCTATTTAAATGATGTGCAAGTCATTATCATGTGACATTGGGCCAATCGATGATCTGTGAGGGGTGTCCGGATATTTTTGATCATATAGTGTATGATTACTGATTACTCATAATCCAAAACATATAGATTTTAGGTTAGTGTGACCAATATCGCATATTTCGAATTATCGCCTAATTCGAATTTTTTTGTTAGTCTGTTTGAATTCGATTTACACGGAGTTTACTGTAAAAAATTATTTAAAGTAATTGAAGGGTGCTCTATCTTTGCAATTGACACTATTCCTCTATCTGTCATAGTTTAGGAGATAAATTCTCAAAATTCACGAGCACTCATTTGCATAAACTTGAAAATATCACTACCAAGTATCCCCAATCCTGCTTAGTAATAAACTTTTAATTTCATTAATCTAAACCAAATAGTTTTCGAGTTATATACTTTATTAACAGATTTTCACCTCGCCTTGTATTTACAGGGTGGTTAAAATTAAAAAAAAAAAAAATCCATATTAGGGTAGAATATTGCAGATAAATATAAAAGAAAAAGGATTGTTAAGCAGTACAGAGTACAATTTATTATGTAGCTGACGTGTTTCAATGAAGGTAATTTGAAGCATGTCAGCTACGTAATAAATCCTATATCATATTGCATAACAAGTCCCATTTCTTTTGTAAAAACGAGATGTGTGCCCAAAACTGTCAGTTAAAATGCAACCAAATTGATACAATCCCTGCTCACGGGGTTTCGATTTCTTAAATAAAACAATTTTCTTTTGTCCTTAGGATTTTATTGGCCAATCTTTATTCATGCAGAATTCAAAATGAAAACCATTTTTCCCTATCACGTAATTTTTTTTTTCTTTATAACAGTCACATAAGTATTTTACATTAAAAACATGTACACTAAGGAAATTGATGTTCAATATACCTAAAAGCTTGAAGATTTCCCAAAATACTTAGGACTGTCCTTTTTGAGAGTCTATCAGTAATCTGCTAATATACTTGAACTCCACATTCTCTTGACATTTTTGTCCATTGCTTGAAATGTCTTGATAAAAGCTTTCACTGTGTTCATCACCTACGGTGCCCAGGTTTTCAGGTTCTTAGTGAGAGTGAAGGAAGAGAATTTCACTGACAAATTGCCTTCAACATCTCATATACTAGATCCATATACTTGTCATTCTTTTTTGTTGGGCTAAAGCTTTTTTTCACTATATTCTTGAACGAAACCCATGTGCATTTTTCTAAGTCATCCAAAATTTCCTTCAAAGATTTAATTAGTTCTTTAGTTTGTGCTCCAATGAAAATTCCTTCTTTAATTTTTGCAGTACTAGCTTTGGAGAACTTCTCCTTCAAATACAAAAAGAAAGCAAAAAAAAATAAAATGTTTTTAGTAATGTTTAGATGTTTTCGCAATTTTTAGTTAATCCAATTAATAATGTAGATTATTCATTTCATAGTAGAAATGAATTTCAACAAATGGAAAGATTTCTACTAAAATATTATTTTTATTTTTTTATTTTATTTTAGTGAAATTGCATCAAGAAAGAAACTCCATCTGGTCTTTTAATATAATTTACTCTGTGAAAGCATTTAAGCAATAACAGAAAAAAAAATCATGGAAAATTATGTTCCTGATGATCTTTATTTAAAGTTGAAAAACTTAAATATTAAAGAAAAACCACCGAATGACAAATTATCAATTGAAATAAAAAAAAATGAGGTGCCTATTAATGTTTCAAAAAACCGTGTATTTCCACCCTATCAAGGGCCATCTAGTGAAAATAATCTTGTTGAAATATTTAAAAAGGAACTTTATAAAAAAAAGGTAGAAATTTTATATATTTTTAATTTCTTATTTATATGAATTAATATTTTTCTATATGCATTTTTAATTTTAATGGGTTCATTCTAATAATTTTATTTAATCATTTTTTAAGACTTTATTGAGAACTGCTAACATTAACTCACTGCCAGACAGAGGGGAAAAAATAAAATCACAAATTGCAAATCTAGAGGCACAGATTGCAAAATTACAATCTAAAGGTAAAATTTTCTATAATTAATATTAGGAATGCATTTATATATCGCTACATAATATTAACATCAAGGATCACTGTACAACTCATTTTATTGAAATTGATTCTGATGTTGATAAGTATGCTCAACATATATATAACAATAATGAAGCGCCATCTTTCGACTTTTCTACGAACTGTACTAAGCTGAGCATACTCCAAATCTTTAAATTAAGATATCTATTAATTTCGTAAGCCTGTTTGTTGCCGCAAGCTACGCTGAATTTACCTGTGAAAACTCCTGGTCAAGCTGTCCCCCGTGAGCGAAAAGTTTTTAAGAAATTATTCCTTACCAGGATGTGCCCTAATACCACCGAAAAAGATATCGTCAGCTATATGTCTACTCTCACCAAAAACAAGATCGTATGTTATCAACTTACGACTAAATCTCCAGCCCAGATCTTCCTGTTTTTCACCGAAAATCACCGAAATGGATAAATTATCAGTTTCGTGAATACTTTTGGCCAGATTTTCCAGATTTACACTGAAAACCATTTATGTTTTCTACTGAAAACCACCCAAGTGCGTGGATATTCAGTTTCCATGTCTTATGTGGAGGGGACAGGGAGCTACAAATAAGGTGACCAACCGTCCCGATTTTGAAGTCTTTTGAGATGTGTCCTGATGTGATCATGAAGAGTATTGTCAATAAAAGAGATTTGGGAGTTATGATTTCTGAAAACAAAGCAAACTTTTCATATGAACGACTGCCCAAATGTTTTAGCCAAAAGAAGGATTTTTGACAGCATTTCAATTTTTATGTCAATTCCACTTTTTAATGTTTCAGCAGAGCATGTATTTTCACTCTGTAACAATGCCTGGAGTGATAACAAACTCTTTCCTTATATAGTGTAGTGAGTGTTCTGTCCTTAGACAGGTCCAGTATACTTGGCAGTTATTTACATAGGTGGTTTGCCATTGCCTTCCTATGTTAGCGACTGCTGTAAGTTGTCAGCAGCACCCAGGACCGACAGATGAATTCGTGCTTATTGCCATAGCCTAATGAAAGAATCCCATAACGTTCTTTCATTAGGCTATGTTATTGCTGAGTAGTGGAAGAAAGAACTTCCCTTAAGCACATTATTACACAGCCCGCTTTAACAATGGAGTCCTTGTATGGCTATGTGTGCTCAAATTTTTTTCGTTTTCACGGTTTATTTTGAAAGAAACAAAATTTCACACTCTTATTTTGCAAGCATCTATAGTAGCTTCAGATGAGTAACATATTTCAATTTGGTGGAAATCTGTGACATACATGTTCGAAGGATTCCCTTGTCAGGATCCTATCATTTAATTTTACAATTTTACAGTACAGCTAAACTATTTTTGTTTCACCCTCTTCCTACTGGATCTGATTAACTGCACTTCATCTTCTAGAGAAAGTTCTTTCTGTTTAGGAGCTCAACTTTTCAGTTGCACTGTCAGATCAGAAGAACATGTTTTTTTTGGGCAGATAAAAAGGTGCATTGTAAAACTGGCTCCATTTTCCAATAGGCTGGTTCCTTATTACGTTCTGTGATGGTCCCTCAGTTCCAGGAAAAAGTGTTCTTGGTCCTGTTATGGAGGCATTCCCTTTAAGGAGTCTCGTTTTATATTATAACAATGGGGAAAGTTGGTGAAAAAATAATCGGTGCTATTGTGGAAGGGATCTCATTAGGGAGGTAGTCTTATAGGGAGGCTTCACTGTATTCATTTAAGGTTTGAAATATTCCATATTTTCTTTATTAATTCTGATTGAAGACTCTATTTAATAAAATATCTTAAGGGGGAAAAAAACATAAACTTTTTAATAGTGTAATTTTTCAAAATTGGATTGTAACATATTTATATCATGACATCTCAACAGATTTGTCATATCCCATTTTTTTTTTTTTTTTTTTACCAATATCCTGAAATTTCCTGATTAAGAGTTGAGCACCCTAGCTACAAACCTGTGGTATAGAAACTGTCCAGCAAAAAAATTCTTATCAATAACTGTTTAATGATCAAAAATTTGTTCCTCAATTTGATTTTATATGCAAAACTCTTATAGATTTAAATTTTTTGAAAAAATTTCAATCTTGATATTGTTAATTTTATTATTTTATTCCTTATAAATAAATTAAATTCATTGTTGTTTAATTGACTCCTTGTTGCAAATTTTAAGACAGAACAAGACAAATTAGGAATCAACAAAAGTTTTTATAAACCTTTACATTTTAATGCAAACTTTGATCAAAATGATTATATTTTCTATCAAAATAAATGTTTTACTTATTTTTTATTTTTTTTCAGAAAATGCCCACATAAATTCAGCCATTGCTGGAGGAGGCATAGGCCTTCAAAAACATGAAGCCATTAAACTTGATTCCAAATCATCTTGTGGCAACAGTCAAATAAATGAAAAGAATAAACTGGTTGAAAAACATTTTCAAATTAAAGGCCCTAATGGAGAAATAAAATTGGTGAAAGTAGGCCAAGGCAAGTTTCTTCCTTAACATTAACAAGTATTATGTTAGATTAATTTTTAAAATTATTTATATGTTAAGAATTAATATATGTGATGCTTTTCTTTTAAAGGTCAAAATCCAAAACCTGCAATGATTAACCAAATGCCAGTTTCTTGCCAAAGTATTGCTTCAAGTCTGGTGAAGGATCAACATACAACTGGTTCGAAGAATTTAATATCACATATGACCTCTGAATTTGGCCAGTATGTAAAGCCTAATCATACACCCTGTCAAGGCATCAAGCCAAATACTATACCATATCACAATCTAAAGCCAAATTCTGAGACTAAGCAAATTCCTGCGAGTGGCCAAAAAATAATGAAAAATTCGGTGACTTCACATGTGCCATCTGTCATAAAGCAACCACAAATTAAAAATTATATTCCCATTTTACCATCCTCATCATCAGTAAAAGCACAACCACTTGACAACAAAGGGCAAGCTGAACACATCCTTAAAAATCCATTTTATTATCCTTCCAGAGCAGCGATACCAATTCAACCCCAAGCCCTTCCACCTCACGTACTTAAACAAATGTACCAAGGTAAGATTGATAAATGTTATTGATTAAGAAAATATGAGGTGTATTCAGAATATAAGTTCCATTTTGTAATAAAAAACAAAAGTACTATATATATATTTTCCAAATTTTTTCTTTACCATATTCTATATACCTTTAACTATTTTTTCAAAGTTTATTTAAACACTTATCATAGCGCTCAATGAACTTCTGCATGTTCATTTCATAGAAGTCTGCCACCGTGAGGAAAGTCAGGCAGTTTTCACTTCTTCATCGTCGCTTAAATGCATGCTGCCGACGAACTCTTTTAGATACCGGACCGGGTAGTAATCACTGGATGCGAGGTCTGGATTGTAAGGCACAACAGAGGTAATCATCTGATGTTTTGGTTGGGAACAACTTGACCACCCGGCTGACAGTCCGGACCTTGCATCCAGTGACTACCACCTGTTCCGGTAATCATTAAGACGACAACCTCTTGTCACAACTGTCGTGGTTGTGCACAAGAGGTTGTCGTCTTAATGATTATGTAGTTATCCACAGTCATTGAAGAATTCTCACCTCTTCCGGTATCTAAAAGAGTTTGTCGGCAGCCTGCATTTCAATGACAATGAAGAAGTGAAAACTGCCTGGCTTTCCCCACCAGCAGCGGACTTCTATGAAATGAGCATACAGAAGTTCATTGAGCACAATGATAAGTGTTTAAATAAACTTGGAAAATATTTTAAAAAATAGTTAAAGGTATATAGAATCTTGTAAAGAAAAAATTTTGAAAATATATATAGTAGTTTTGTTTTTATTATAAAGCGGAATTTACTTTCTGACTACATCTCATAAGATATTCACTTTTGAATAATAACTATCCCTCCTAACAAGCAGATTATACACTATACAGGGCGAGTCAAAAGTCTCCATTATATTATGCTATAAGAAACCAACCAAGAACTGTGGATAATAAACATGTTGAAAAAAGGAGAATCATGTATGTGGACAAGAGTTTTCTCCTTTTTTCAACATAATATGCTATAGTTACAGGATATGTTCCACATGTCCAAACAGAGTGACAGGCACTCCAACAATTCTGTCGAACAGTGACAGAATTCTGTGACAGTGTTTCTCCCGTTATTTGTTTGCAAGCTAATGTGATTCTCCTTGTAAGATGGTTCAAAGTACGTATTGATGTTTCCATCCTAACACATAATTTACAGAAGACTCAAACAAACGAAATCACTAAGGCTGAGTCTATTAACAACGCATGCTACTGCGTGAGAGTGCATTTTCCACCTTAATCATGCACAATCTGTCCGGAAAGCCTTGATTCTAAAACCCTCGCATTCCCTCATGGAACTGTAAACACTTGTGCAACCAAGTGCACAAGAATGTAGCGGGTGCAATTTGTATGCAAAGTCTATCCAAAACAGCAGCAAGCATGCCTGGTGATAGAAACCATCCTCCCCTATCAATAGTGCTTTAGTGTGCATTTCTTTAATAAAACTTAAGTTACTGATTAAATTAATGCTAACATTAACTATTAGTGTTAAGAACACAGCTTTATATATTAACTAATTTAAAACGTGCGATCATATGACAAAATTGAAAGGAGTAAAATTCGAAGCCATTAAAATTGTATCGCAGATGACTGTAGTGGAAGTGAATTTTTAAGAATGTGGGGACATAATAAAATATTCCAATGAAGCCAACAAACTGTGGAGATATGGTGAAAACTAGTAACAAGAAAAAAACCACACAATCCACAAAATTATTTTCATATAATAAATAATATTAAAATAATCTAGAAAAATAATTTTGTGGATTGTGGGGACATGTCAAGAATGTGGTTTCCAAAAGCAGCCGACCACTGAAGAAGCTGTGCAGTAATGTATAGGAAATGTCCGTGTGAAAATCCCATAAAATGCTCTTTGGAATGCATGTATAGTGTCGATTACAATTGTGTATTGATGAAATCGGGAACTTTTGAAGATCTTAAGGAAAAAATTTGTTTGTTAATTAAAATAAATATTAATAAAATTATGATTTGTTTGATTTAATTTTACAAGAAAATAAATCTTATTTTGGAGAACTCTTTACCCAATAATATGAAAAATAATGTGCAAAATCAAATTTATAATAAAAATAAAAACATACTTTGCCATTTAAAAAATCGGAATTGACCTTGACAATTGGTGTCTCTCAAAAGTGCTAATGCGGGTCTGACAGCTTCTTTGAGAGACTGAAATGCTGTGGCTTTTTTCCTGAAAAATTTTTTTTAGCAATTTTTGTTTGAGATATTTAGTTTCTTAAAACTGATCATGTATAAGTAATCAACTATAAAATTAATGGTGATATAGAATATTTTGTTTCTAGCTCATCCACAGATGCAGACACTTTATGATGGAAGGATTACAGAAGCTCAGAAAAGGGAAGCGCAATTAATTACAAGTGAAGCAATAGAGAAACTGCATAAATCATTACATACATGCCCTTCAGAAGAAGAAAAAGAGAATGATCCTAGTGGATTAACTGTAAATCTACTGCCTCATCAAAAACATGCACTTAAATGGATGTTATGGAGGGAAACACAAAGCCCTCCAGGAGGAATTTTAGGTAGCTATTTATTTTTTGTAAACTTATTTAAAACACTTGGGATTGTATGGCTCTGCTATAAAATTAAGACATACAGTCCATCCCAAAAGTTTGTAGATATCAATGTTTTGCTGATTACGTCACTATAACATCAATGATGTTATGGAAAGTTTTTGGGTTTTGAATGAAAGCATGTGCAAGTTGATAATACGCAAACATGACAAAAAGTTTACTTTTCACAAAAGCATTGAAAATGTTTATGATAAACCACTAAAAATGCTGTGTCCCAAAAGTTTATAGAATAACATAATTTTATGCAATATATGTAAATACTTAGTCATGAAAGGTTTGGGGTGTATAAATATGCTGTGAAATGGCTCAAGAGCGACATTTTACTCGTCAACAAAATGCCTACAGCTTCCCAGGTAACAGCTGATGAGGTTACCAGAATATTCAGCTTAAAATCGCAGGGTGAATCCATTCATGACATTTCCAATGCGTTAAACCGTTCTAAAAGTATTATTTACCGAGTTCTAGCTCGTAGAGAGCCACACCAACCAAAACATCGTTCAGGAAGACCACGTGTGACAAGCTCTCATGATGAAAGACGGATACTGAGAATGGCTTCCTCCCAGAAAATGTCCATACGTAACATCACAGTTAGTTCACATTTGCATATATCAAAGAATACAGTTCACAGACATATTAAAGAAGTTGGTTACCTTATTCACAAGAAAATGAGATGTAAACTGCCACTCACAAAGCTTCACCAAAAGAAGAGGTCGCATTGGGCTCGTCAGCGCATGTCTTGTGGTGATAAATGGCTGAGTGTGCTGTTCAGTGATGAAAAGAAATGGAATCTGGATGGTCCTGATGGATATGCAAGCTACTGGCATGATTTAAGGAACGATCCCCAAACATTTTTTAGCAGACAACAAGGTGGTGGATCTGTGATGATGTGGGCGGCCTTTTCATATAACGGTCACGCGTCCTTAGCATTTTTAGATAGACGACAAAACTCAGAAAAGTATATAGAGACACTACAAAGTCATTTGATTCTGTTCAGTGAAATTTTGGGAGGAAAGATTTGGATTTTTCAGCACGATAACGCATCAATCCATACATCCAATGCTACAAAAGACTATCAAAACAGAAAAAATGTATCCGTTCTGAACTGGCCACTGATGAGTCCTGACCTGAACCCCAATGAGCATGCGTGGGGCATTTTATCTTGGGAAGTTTATGCCAATGGACGTCAGTATTCGTCAATCAATGAACTGAAGACATCAATCAAGTATGCTTGGTACAATTTAGATCGTAAAACGTTACAAACTTTGATTCTTTCTATGGAAAATCGTGTATATGATGTCATACAAAACAATGGAATATCGATATGCTTTTGAGAACCAAGTGTTTTCTTGTAAATTTGAGATTCCCATGCATTCTATATATTTTTGGGACAGTGCTATTATCATTTATTTTCTATAACAATACGCTAATGTAAGTTTATTGTCATTTCTGGTTCGGTTAAATACAAGTTGTATGTGTTTAATAATAAACCTATTTGAACTCAGTCGTATTTCTTTTTGTTCATTTGATACATGCATTGTATTGATGTCTATAAACTTTTGGGATGGACTGTACCTCTTAATTATGCTTTGCTTTATTACACTTTGTTGTTTGCAGAGATTGTGCTTTTTTTTTTTCTTTTTTATTATTACATAGTCTTTCCAAAAGTTCTGTCCCAAGGAACATGTTTATCCAATGAGCACATATTGCAACAAAAGAAAAGAGTAATATATTCTCTAGTACCACATCCCTGTAGAATATATGCATCTCAAAAATATTCAAAATGGCCCCCTCTTGTATGTACACAGTGACTCAAATGTTCCAGCTACTCAACGATGGCAGCTGCTTCAGCAAAAATCTGCCTTCAAGCTCTCGATTTTGCGGTGAGGCTTTGAGCATCCCTTCTCCTCCAAAATGTTCCAAAGGCTTCTGTCAAGAGGCTTAAGTAGGGGTTTCCCAAGGGCCAGTCTTCTGCAGCAGTGAAATCGGATAAATTCTCTTGAAGCCAACGTTGTGTTATTTTTGTCGTGTGGGTAGGTGCTGAGACATGGTGAAAGACCTATTGCTTTCCAGAAAATAAGGTATTGTTAAAGGGCTTAATAACGTGTTCTAAAATGTCCGTTTGGTAATTTGCAGTCTTCATTTTGGTGCCTGTTTTCACAGAAATGCAATTTGGTCACCACGTCATAACCCACTCCTCACTAAACCATCACCAACGCTGGGTGATGCCCTCTGCACTTTCAGAATCTTCTCACAGGCTTCTTGACAGTCCTGGCTTACACACAGTCATTTTGCCTCTCAAACTTTTCTTCAACGGTAAAAATTTTGTCGTCTGTAAATAGGAATCGACGGTGTCCTCCATCTGCGTGCTGTTGAAGCAGGCGTTTGCATCTTGTTGTCCTGATGTCACGTAAACCAGCTGTTAAGCTGTCTGTCTTTGATAAGCCCCAAGCCCAAGGTTTTGCTTGATGATCCTAGACATTATTCTTCTGGTATCTTCAACATATCCTGTGACAAGATTTTTTGTTTGCAAAGGGGATTTCATCAAATTCTCTCCCTCATCACTTTAATGGCTGCAGGAGTTCTTGAAGTGCAAAGGTGACCGCTCTTCGCCTTGTCTTCAGAAGAGATGGCATTGTATCGTTTGATAGTACAATAAATAAATTTCTGTGTCAATTTCAGGGTTTAAGCAGAGTGAAAATTCCCTTTACTGACTTGTTGCATTTGTGAAGAGCTATTAATGCAACACTCTTTTCTCTCATTTCCTGTTCTATTGTAAATGGTCAGCGGATGAATGTTTATATAGTATATGGCCATAGAAAGCCCGTGAAATTTACATAAACCAACTGAGTGTTGCTTTATAGGGACCAGGACTTTTGACACAACAAGTGCAAGAGTGGAACGCCATAACACAAGCAGTACTGGACAGTCTTGTGCTGAGCATACCCCAATGCTATGGGGTCATCAAACAAGATTCTGAAATTTTGTAAATAAATAATACCACATGGTGCAAAAAAAAGGTGTTAGAAAGTTTTTATCTACTGTGGTTTAATCGTACGCCTTTTGCTCGTGATACTGTTCTATTGCAGTTCTGAACATTCTATAGCTCACTCACTGATGCCTCATTATGGTATATTTCAGAATGGAAGCACTAATGTTGGACCAGCGTGTGTTTATCGTAAAGAAATTTTACGAAAATGCTGGAAGTAATGTTATGATGAGACGCTTATTCAACAGAACCTTATTCAAAGATGATTGAATTTGCGATGTCCAGAGAGATTTGTGCAGTCGAAAATGTTCTTCAGAGAGTCACCATGGAATTCGGTTCAAGGCTCTACACACTGATTGCAGCAGATGGAAATCACTTTGAAAACCTTCTGCATTCAATTTCAGGATGTCTGTTATAGCATAAATATGATAACAAGAATCTATAACGTCATGTTATGTCGTAGTAGACAAAAACCTTTTTTGCGTCACCCGATATACACCATGAAATAACAGGTGGTTTGTTACAGGTTCTCATACTTTTTCTCAGTAACCTGTATTTTCTTTTTGCTGACTATGGATGGGATGCGCTTGATGTGTGTGGGTTTTTTTTATATATATGAATATACAACTCTCGACCAAGTTTGACTATAAATAGTTTTTTAGAAATGTTATAAACCACAATATATTCTTAATTTATGAGCGTGAATGTATATAATTGGTGGAGGGATCATTATATCGATTGTGTAATCTCTTAGGAACTTATACAATAACAGTTGATTTTTTTTATGCTTGCAGCTGACGATATGGGACTTGGAAAAACGTTAACAACATTAGCACTGATAATGAAATCACGAGAACTGAATCTAACAAATGTGAAGCTAGATAATGCTGACTGTAAAGGTAAGTGAATTAAATGTTTTCATTCATTTGTGGTAAACTTTAAATCATCTGTTATGATAAAGAAAATCGAACAAAAGAGAAAAAGGAATTAACGGTAAATGAATTTCATTATTGTAATTAGCCTACTGGTATTCTGCAAGTGCATGGTTTGATTTTGGAATAGACTTGCAGAAAATTTTTCAATGAGGTTTATACATTAAAAAAAAAAATTAAGACTGTTTTAACCCTTTATCTATATAGATATACAGTTGATGTACAAGTTCGTCACTTTTTTTTTTGTTATGATAAAGGTTTGAGATAAGTAGAAGAGAGAAATTAACCAATAATTAATCAAAAATTAATTGCGGGTCATCAGGGATTAAAGGTCTTGAGAAGGTCTTCATCAGAGCCTGATGGTCTACCTGAATGTAGAGAAAGACTCATTCACATCAAAGGGGCATTGTTTGAAACAATAGATCATTTTTGTGCTTCTCCCCGTACAAGTCACAGATGTTGCCTTTGCTCCTCTTTTAACCCTTTTGCTTCGTGAAGCAGGTATTTCATTCCTTTACCTGTGAAAACCTGATTCATCCCACAGGGTTTAAAAAACTTCTTGTTATGCTGCTAAAAGTGGATAATTCTATCTTTTCAGAAATGAAAATAAAATTTAAACAGTGAAAGGGTTAAACTCAAACAGAAGAACATGATGGATGTTTGGTTTTCCACTTGACACTCCATCTTCTGTAAACCACAATAGCCCAAACTTTTATCAAATCTGCAAATACGAACCTTATTCACCAGCACAACAGTGCCCCTAAAGATGACAAATGATAAACAGGAAGCAAACTCTCAAAACTGCAGTGGCACTATTACTTGGAGCATTCAAAAATGATTGGCACTACGATGGTTTTTGTGTCAAATGAACCATTTACTGAACAAAAGAATACAGATTATATTAGAGGTATTCCCCACCAATGTCTATGTAGTTTTACCATCGTTCTGGCAGCTTTCGTATTTGCATAGCAAACCATTCTTTGGGGGTGCCACTGGTGGACAACTCCTCATGGATGATGGTATGGAGGGTTCCCCGTGATAGATCTGTTGCCCTCTCTAGTTCATTAAATGTTATTCGGCTGTTGTCCATTACCAAGTCATTGACATACTGAGCACTGTTTGGGTGCAGTTGCTGGACATCCAGTGCTTTTGCATGTTTCAGCACAATCTCTGCCATCTTTGAAACTCTGATACCCAATGAAACACAGATCTGCGACTTGGTGCTGACTCCCCATACTCCTAACCTCTTGTGGATGTCTGAAGCAGTCACTCCTTCCCTCCAGAGAAACCACACTGTCCACCGTTGCCCATGCATTTCTGCTTCCATGTTGTCTTTATCGATGTCCACACGTGTTCTCATAAGCCAGAACAATGGCTGCTGCTATTCTCTACCGATAGGAAGCCGCAATACCATCTGCTGGCAGTAGACAGTACTATACACAGACGAAGAGAAACAGATGGGAAACTCTACCACGTGATTGGAAATCACTACGTCATTTTTCAATACTAGTTTCGTGGTGCTAGTGAGGACACAATTTTGAAAATAATAAATAAAATAATAATGTAGTTTCTGTATTAATTCTTATATAATGCTAAAACACATAAATTTGTATTCAAAAATAAAAATATGTTTTATATAAATGAAAAATTGTCTTGTTGATTTGTCACGTGATCACTCATGTGAAGCACTCGTGTTTATATTAGCTTGTCGTTGCTGGTGTTGATCAGAGATCATCAATAAGAAATCGTGGTAATGCAATAATAATTTCATCTTTTCATGCCAATGATAGTCCACCATGCATCGTAACCGGTTTTCAAAGTTATTATTTAACTTGAATTAAATTATTAAATTAATTCCGATGAAAAGAACGTTAAGCAATGTATTTATCTGACGTCATATTTGACTTGCCTCTCCAACAATCCATTTGCGGGAGAATGACGTAATTATGACGAAACCGACAGCACCGCGAAGCCAGGAGTGTTTTAAGGAAAATTTCATTGGTTGACTTTCGTTACGTGATCTCTGAAAAGTTTCCCTTGTGGCTATAGGGAGTTTCCCCTCTGTTTCTTATTCCTCTGTGGTATTATAGTTTATCTTAACGCATACATCAATACACATTTGAAACTGCTACTTTGCAGGAGTTATAGGGGGAGTGCCAGTCAATATTGAACGACCTAAATAACATAGACAGGGAATTAAACAGCAAAAGCAATGAAACCACAAATCCACAATACATAATTTTTATTGCCCGAGATGTACATTTCAGGGTCTACGATCCCTTTGTCAGTGACTCATTAGTTTCTTGGCTCATTTTCACCTGTATAGAAAGGGATGTATGGAAACTAGCTTATGCTTATGCAGTGGCATAGAAGAAAATAAATTTTTATTATTGAAGATTTACTATTTATCTGAACCAATTGTAGTATACATTTCTTTATTAGAGTTGAAAGTACTCTAATAAATTTAGTTTACAATTTTTGATGAGACATTTGTAGAAAAATTTGCAACTGAACATTTACGTGTAGCCACTCCATATTGTCACTGTGGCAGTTTTGTGAAACTGTGGCACTACTGCAGTTTTGGCTCCAAATAAAAATTGATGCAAGAATTGTTATGCAGTTTGGGCTGATGTTGTTCTGTTCCTGTTTAAAGGCTTCCAATGGTTATTGGATGACATTGAGCAAGGGCTTGTTTCAATAATCCAAATCCACAGAACTTGATTGGGGATGCATCTTTTAAGCTAAATTTTTTTAACTTACTGACAAGTTTGTATGTGGCATAATTTATTCAGCTTATTCATTTAGTGAAATATGTTGAGTTTGATTAATACTGAATAATTTAAATTTTACTTTTACAACCAATTTCAAAAATTTCCATGATGCTGAGAAATTACGATGCTTTGAAGTAAACATTTGTAATTCACCTCAATTCTCGATTATTTTCCTCTCAGTACTGATTTCTCTTGTCAACCCGTAAAATAAAAAGAGGCAAAAATTAACTAATAAAGTCCATTGTGCAGACACGAAGCCTTTCGCTACAACTGCAGCCATCTTCAGGTGACAAAATCTCCGTCCATCTAAGTTTAAATTATTCGGTATGAATCAAACACAATGTATTTGACTAAATACGAGGGTTGTACCAAAAGTAAGGTTCCCAATGAGCTACAGCCTCGAGGGAAGGTGCTAGGATAAATCCGACAACAGTGCCGTGCGCAGTGGTTCCCGCACTCTCGAGCCCCACTCTCGAGCGATTCGCTACGGCGCTCAGTGTTCGCTTGGCAGCAGTCAGAGATGGAAGTGTTGATCGCCGCTCCCGCCAAGTGTGAGGTTCGAGCAGTAATCCGCTTTCTCCACGCAAGGAAGTTACCGCCCGTGGAGATTCATCGGCAACTGACTGAGGTTTATGGTGAAAAGTGCATGTCCGTTCAGCACATCCGAAAATGGTGCAGGGCTTTTGCTGAGGGTCGCACGGAAGTTCATGATGAAGAACGGAGTGGAAGACCGCCGGTTTCGGATTCGATTGCCCAGAAGATCAACAGTGAGCTGCTGAAAGATCGGAGGATCACTGTCCGTGAACTTGTTGAACGCATTCCTGAAGCTTCCCACGGCACAATTGAAAGAACTTTAACAGAAACGTTGGGTTATCGCAAGGTGTGTGCTCGCTGGGTCCCCCGGATGCTGACTGACGGACACAAGGAGGGGGGAGGCAACTGACGGACACAACCTCGAGCCTTGACTGTGCTCGCAAGTTTCTTTAACAATGTGAGGGGGGAGGCAACAAGGAGAAGTTGTTGGACTCTATCGTCACGGGAGATGAAACGTGGGTGTTTCATTACACCCCCGAAACAAAACAACAATCTCGTCAGTGGCGTCACTCTGGTTCACCGCCACCAAAGAAATTCAAACAAACGCAGTCGGCAGGAAAGGTTATGGCGACTGTGTTTTGGGATCGGAAGGGGGTACTCCTCATCGATTTCATGCAACTTGGGACAACAATAAACTCAGACAGATATTGTGAAACATTGATCAAACTCTGGCGAGCAATCCAGAATCGCCGGAGAGGACGACTGACGGAGGGAGTAGTGCTTCTTCACGACAACGCTCGACCCCACGTCGCTCGTCAAACACAGGAGCTTTTGAAGAAATTTGGGTGGACTGTTATGCCCCATCCCCCGTACAGCCCGGACTTAGCCCCCAGCGATTATCACCTCTTCCCCAAGCTAAAGGAACACTTAGGTGGCAAATGCTTCAAGAGCGACGATGAAGTCCGAGCAGAGGTCACACGCTTCCTCAACGGATTGGCGGGAGACTTCTTCGACTTAGGAATACAAAAGCTGGAGCACCGTCTTCAAAAGTGTGTCGAAAAAAATGGAGACTATGTTGAAAAATAGACAACAGTGTAAGCTTTTCAACGATGTATAAATTAATAACAATAAACAATGTTTTCTACTTGTAAAAAATATGGGAACCTTACTTTTGGTACAACCCTCGTATAAATTAATTGAAGAATAATTCCGCCTACTCCATTCAAAATTATTTAGAACTTTTCGGATTTTTCAATTCAAAAATTATAACGTTTATATTAGTATATCAGATTTGTCAATGAAACATAGATGGACTGAGATTTTATCACCTGAAGATGGTTTGCAGTTGTAGCTGAAAAGCTTAATGTCTGCACAATGGACTATATTAATTAATTTTTGCCTCTTTTTATTTTATGGATTAACCAAAGAAATCAGTGCTGAGAAGTGAATAATCGAGAATTCAGGTGAATTACAAATGTTAACTTCAAAGTGTCATAATTTCTCAGCATCGTGGAAATTTTTGAAGTTGTGTGGAAAAGAAAATTTTAAATTATTCAACTTATACATTCTTAGCATTTCTATGAACGTGTTGCAATTGTTTTAGAACTTGAATAAGTTGAACCCTGTTATTACGAATCTGTTTATACAAATTGTTTTTTTTTGGTCCTATCCCAGTGAATGCTTTTCTTTCATTCCCGCATAATAAAACAAAATTTTGGGTCCCCTGAAATTCATAATAATTGAATCTTACTCTGTTCTTAAAATTTAGATTTAATTCTAACCAAAGCAACACTGGTTGTTTGCCCTGCTTCTATTGTGCATCAGTGGGAAAAAGAAGCGAAACAAAGAATTGCCTCGGGAAAGATAAAGATGTTGATGTTTCATGGACCTAATAGGCTGAAAGATGCAAATAAGTATGAACAAATGTTAATTTTTTTTCCATTTAGTTTTAAACACTGTATTAAAATTTGGACCTATCTCCAATTGAAAAATACAAAAAAATAAACATAAATTTGTAAATTGGATCTCAAAATACAAAAAGCATTGATTAAAGTGTAAAGGTACCAAAAAATAAAAAAAAATGATACGGTGGAATAGAGATCTCATAGTTCAGGCTGTATCATTTTTATTATGCTTGTTTATATGTTCATGATTTAATTTCATTATTAATTCGCTATTCCATTGATCAGGCATGTTCTGTGTGGTACAAGAAAGAATTTTTGCATTAGCCATTCATACCATTGATGAAATCAGCCTGCTGTTTTTACACATGAATACATTCGCTAGAGTGCTGACTGTCTTTGGATCCTGTCTCATATTGCTTCTGTACAGCCTCTTGTGAAGGGAGGATCAGCCACTTGTATCAAATATTTGCTAGAAGTTGCCTGATTAAATACTTGTACCATTGTAATCCAATCACAGGTTCTCGTATTGTGACGAGATGTATCTGTAGCAGAGTACATGTACTTCATTCTGCTCCATCTTCTAAAGGAGGGGAAAAAAACCATTCAAGCTATGGAATCAAGTTTGGAGGAATAAAAGTTAGGATGAACCAGTAACATGACCCTATATCTGCTTCTGCTAAATGGATTAATACAACAATTTTTTTTGCATGGGCATTTAAAACCATTTTCAAATCGGATAATCCAGAATCCACTGTAGTTGACTAGAACTTTTAAAGAAGTTCATGTACAAATTTTCAAATAGATCATTATTCTTATTTTTTTTATTTCCAGATTGGCAAATTATGACATTGTATTTACCACCTATAGCATTGTACTAAATGAGATTGCAGGTGAAGTTAAAGAAATAGAAGCTTCAGACAGTGGGAAGAAAAAATCTCCTAAAAAAGGGTCCATGCCTCTCTTTCTCAGTGTTGTTTGGGATAGGATAATCCTTGATGAAGCACATACAATAAAGAATCCTAAAAGCCAAACTGCAGTAGCATTGTGCAAACTACGAGCTGCAAGACGTTGGGCACTTACGGGGACACCTATCAACAATGATTTGATGGACATGTATTCTTTATTGAGGTTGATGAATGTTTTAAGCAGTACTTTATAAAAATTTAATACATTTAACTTTACAAATTTAATTTACTATACTAGTGTTTTACAGGTTCTTACGGTGTACACCATTTGATGAACAAAAAGTTTGGAAAAGATGGGTTGACAATAAATCACGTAAGTTCCATTCCATGATCAGTTAATTTATTCTAAAATGTTCCAATTGTCTCTCAGCCAAATATACTTGTGCTCTAATGTTGCTTCATTTTCATGATAAGAATATCTTGTATTTTTGTCATTCATCTAGTTGGTCTTCATTGAGCGCACGACCAATGGGATGATAAGGTATATTATATACATACACTCACCAAAAGTTATGGCACACCTGCCTAATAATGTGTTGGGCTCCTTCTGGCTCAGATAATGGCGGTGACCTATCGTGGAAGAGAGTCTACCAGTACCCAGAACACATCCACAGGCACTGCAAGCCATGCCACCTCCACTACACTCCATAACGATGCAGGATTTACCACTTGTGTTGGTGACGACCTGACAGATCGTTCGATGACATCCCACAAATGTTCAATGGGATTGCAATATGGGGGATTGGAGGCCAAATCATTATCGTGAAGTCGGTAGCATGTTTCTCCAGCCACTGCCATGTCACAATCTTGCTGGAAGATGCCGTTGCCTGCAGGGTAAAAACAGGTGGTCAAAAGCAGATCGACATAGAAAATAGCACACAGAGTGGATGTCAGATGCACCAATGGATCCATTGCATGCCACGAGAAAACACCCCAGACCAGTATGGAGCCTCCACCTGTCTGAATGGTCCTCACCTGACAAGCGGGATCCATGGCTTCGGGTGGCCTACGCCAGACACGGACGCAACCATCGGCCCGATACAGCTGAAACCGTGACTCGTCAGGCCAGGCAACCCTTCACCAGTCCTCAGCGGTCCAATGTCGATGTTGGTTGGCCCAGGCTAGGCGTTGCCGACGATGTGCAGCTGTCAAGAGTGGCACCCATCGTGGCCTCCTGCTCCCAAAGCCTGCAGCTGCCAAGGTTCGCTGAATTGTCGCCACGGACACAGTTGTAGGATGTCCCTGGTTGTAACGCATGGTGATTTGGCCCGCTGTCACCCTTCGGTCAGCAGTTGCAAGCCGGGCGACCTGGCGAACGCCTCTGGCATCAATGAGACGTGGGCGGCACGCCCGTGTCCGACATGAGTTGTAACCCCTCATTGGGTGTACTCTCGATAGACCCTTCCAACAATTGTGCAGGAAAATTGCAGGGTGTTGGCTACATCTGATATTGAGGCACCCATCTGTCTATCACCAACAATCATGCGTCGTTCAAATACGGATAATTCTCTGCGTGCTGCCATTTCTGCAGCTACTTTTGCTTACAATGATTGTGTGATATCAAGGAATCCTGCATTCCGAGAATGGAAGCAGTGGGATCTGTCTCATTATGGATAGGGAACCTGATTGGAGGGGTGTGCCCTGACTTTTGGTGAGTGAGTGTATAGTTCAGGACAGGTTAACCTTGCAATGAAGGAACAAGTACAGTTGCGAGATCATTGTATCAATGCGTGAGATCAATAAGGAAAAGGGGGCTAGGTAATAAGAAAATCTTATTCTAAAGACAGGACAATTGCTCACTATAGAATTATTTGGATATAGTTCACGCAATCTTATGTAAACATTCAAAACTAATTGGTTCATTTGACTTGTTGAAGATGTGTGACTTGAATAGCCATGGCGTAGCAACTGCCATAGTAGCCATGATTAGATACAGTTCCGAAAAGGTGTCTACACATACGTTATCAAATAAAAAGTATGAATAGGCCTAGAAAGTGATGTATTAAGTTTGTGAAATATGAAGTGTAAATAATTTTAATCGTGTATATATATATGTACACTATACAGGGTGTTTCATAATTGGTGTCCCGTCTTTAGGTCCAAATAACGACTCAAGGGGAACAGATTGGGGGAAAATGAAGAACATGAAAAGAAAATTTGATGAAATACTAAGCAAAACCAACAGGCAATCAACAATACCCTTCAAGTTTTTTTTATTGCCTATATGTAATAAAGACTCTATAAAGTTGTAACGTTCCAACAAAGCCTTTTTATATTGAATTTGCCTATTGTTATCATTGGCTTGGTCCCAAAATGTTACAGCAAGAAGCATCCAGTGTACTTGGTTTCATTTTATGCTTATTGAAGACAAGGAGTTAAAAATGTGATCTACAATTTTGATTTAAGTTAAGGCATCATATTTTTGTGCAAGCTTTTGATCTTTATGTACCGTATTTTTGTGAATATACCTGCACCCTTTTATAACCCGCTTCCCTGTATACCCTGCAAGATTCCAATTTTATGTAATAATATTTTGGAATCCCCGCTCCCCTGTATACCCTGCGGGGTATCCAATTATCCAGGAATCAAAAAATACATAGAGAGGTTGGGTAGGTTAGGTTACTAAAAAATTTTGAATTTTTGACATTCTGACTTCGGATTCTTAAAGATCATTAAAAAGTAGAATAGGAATGTCTGTAAGACCCACTCTCTATCTCTTTATGTTCATCGATAAAATTGAGTTCAAAACTTTAAAAGTTCCACACTTTCAGGGCCTCTATCTCCTAAACGGTTGGATCAATTGAAAAAACACCAAGAATAAAACATTTCTCAAATATGTACAATCTGAATATACCATTAAAAATAGGGATTTCAACGTTACCCCCTCCCCCCAGGCCCCCTCACAAAGGGGGGGGGGGTAATTTTTTAACTAATGAATTTTCACCGTGAAATAATTCACTTTTGATTTTGGACATTTTTTCGTACAATGCTTAGTTTCCGAGATATTCAGTTGTCTCAAGATAAATGCCTCACCCTGTATATGAGGAACCTTCATAAAATTCCAGGAATCATACCCAAGAAAGATCCAGACATGAATTTAGATGGAAAATTTAATCCTTCTCCACATATTCACCAAATAAATTGGTACATTTTCCCAAGCGATAGATAAGCTGGTGGTTGCATGTTGGTCGATATTTCTGTAGAAACGGCAATACAGTGGAACCTCGGTTCACGAACAATTCGGTTTACGAACAACAGTTTTTGTTTCGGTTTACGCCCCAAATTTCGGTTCACGAACTGGTGCATCACTAACTTGCCATTGTACGCATGTGCAGATAGATAGTGTCACTTTGTATTCATGTGAATATCGTTCATAATTTAGGTTTTATATCTTTAATGTTATTCGAATCCAGGTCGCAGAATGTTTTCATCCATTTTTTCAAATAATATCATTTATTTGCGAGTTTGCTCCTCCAGTTCATATTCTTTATTTCTTATTGTGTGTTCATCAAACTTTCTGATGGTTTGGGTAGGAGAAATTCCCCATCTGTGAATTGGCTGTCCGCCTTCCATTGGGCTTTCAGTTGTGACATTCCATGTCAGTTGGAGTGTTGCATGTGTTCGGCGGAAACCTTATTATGCATATTTTAATGAAAATATAGTTCTCGCTGTAGTGATCTTACCCGGCTGTTGAGTCATGAGTGATCGTTTTTGTTTTAAGTCAGTCAAAGCAAGTGTGAGCAAGTGGAGTATTTTGTGTAATTTGAATGGGTGAAATTTGGTGCGTGTGAGTCGTGTTGTAAGAGTTTTTTTTTGTTTTTTTTTGTGATCATTAAGTTTTTTGATCAATTTTTGCTATTATTAAGTAGCGGAAGAATGGAGCTACTTATTGTTTTCAGACTGTCCGTCCATCTGTCCCCTTCATAATTTCTGCATTTTTTGAGGTAGAAGGTTGAAATTCGGAATGTAGCTTACTATGGGCATGTGCACCTTCACTATTTAGTTTGGTTGTGATTGGCCCACTGGGATCGGAGTTTCGGGGGCAGAAATTAGAGAGGGCCAAAAGGTCTACGCGTATTTATGCATATAAAGGAGTGAAATTCGGTATGCAGATTCCTCTAAGCAAGCTCACTATTTTTGTATAGTTTGGGCCAAATTGTCCCAATAGGGTCGGAGTTGTGAAGGTGGCAGTTACTGGGTCTTTAGAACTATGGCAACATATGGAATGTCATATATCATTTGATTGGAAATGATGAGAAACGAAAGAAGAAGATAGAGCTCTTTTCAACTTCCTAAATACTACGTTCGAGAAAATCAGTTTTTCGATTTAAAAAATTGGGGAGAGGGTAAAAAGTGAGATAAAAGGGTAAAAATAGATGATCTCAGGGCTTCCGCTACTTTCCTATCCCTTCCTCGAGAGGCTTAATTTCTTGTTAAGTGGCATTGTTGATTGTAGGAGCGGTTTTTGTGTGGAGTTGTTATTGTTGTTCGTGTGTGCACTCGTTGTGTGTTCGTTGTTGTAAGCGTTTGTTTAGAGCTTTGTTGGGGAGCTGTCATTGTTGCGTTAAATTGCTTTGTAGAAGATGAGACAGCCTCCGGCAGAGCATTGTTTTGTGCTATAGCTGCCGTCACATAAGTTGAACGATCTTTTTGACATGTGCAATAAGTCATCTCATCAATATGCTTTGTTTGGACTTTACCCATGGTGCACTTGTTCTACTATAGTAATGGTGGAGATATCGTTGAAACGTGGAAAGCCTATTAAAAGTCATAATATAAAACAAATTGCATTCGAGTCGACTATTCTGCATCATTTTTTAATTTATTAATTTCATTTATCTAATTAAAAGAAAAAACGAAAATAGAAACTAAATATAAATACGAAAACAATGTTTCGAAAACGAAAGCGGATGTTTCATGGATTAGCTAAGCGATTTACTTCCTGTGAACGTTTATTGGCTGGCGTTAGAAATGACGTCATCCTGTCGTTCAACTTATGTGGCGGCAGCTATAATTATAATATTTTTGTTTTGTTACATGGAAAGTTCTCTCTCTTTTTTTTTTTTTTTTTTTTTTTTTTTTTTTTTTGGCAAAAATTTTCGTAGAGGGAGGTTGCGTTTTGATCGCTCCCTGGGTTGTAATTTTCGAACATAAATGTAAAAGAAAATGTTACCTGAAAAGTTATTATGTAGTATTATTGATAATTTAGTTGCTGTAAAGAGTGTTCAAGAACCAGTATTTTAAGTTAGGAATTTAGAAAAAAAAAATAAACAAATAACCGTTGAGAACTAGTGATCAACGCGTGACACCGGATGGCGACGTCAACGTTCAAAGTCATGTGGCAGCTGTTACTGTTTGAACTCTGGATGATTTGTCAAGGACCCCTATCTTAGGAATCCAGGTGGAAGTAAGGTGAGCAGCTCAGTGAGTACTTTTGACGTTATTTGTCCCTGGGAACCGTGCCTGCCTCATCAGTGTCTCGTAGCTTTGATGTTATGGAACCCTGTTCTAAACTTCTCCCCCGCAGGGAACGTGTTTGTCGTGTGTGCTCTCCTTAGAGTGAACGTTCTAGTGTGCTCTTCATGCGTAAAGGGCATATGAACAATTGATGTTTCAATAAGATTAAAAGAAACAACTGTCATATTCTCTTAAGATAGTAGTAGAGCGTAATAATTTCCCTGGTGCTGTTTTATGTCGTTTCTCGCTCCATAGCACAAACCATACGTATGAGGTAGTAGTTTCGAGACGCAGAACGCCGTGTCACAGGTCGACGTATCAGCACCGTTAAAGAGTCTGATGTTGAAACCTGGTGATCACCTAGCTTGTCGCGGTGCCTGCTGAACAGGGGCACTCAGTACCAACCAAGAGAGGTTCCAGTGTCTCTCCTCTTTCATGCAGTACAATTGTAGCACTCTAACATTTAGGAGTACTTATTTTGGAGGTTGCTGAGTGCACTCCGAGGAGCAGCAAGCCCTGTCTAATAGCTACCACCTCTGGTGCCCGCAAACTGAGTCATTCCCTCTAACCTGTATCGGCTGGCTTGAGGTTTGGGCAAGACGAGTGCCATTGAATTGTGCCGTGGACTCCTTAAGCTGAAATAGGTTTATGGTAATAGTTTATTGCATGTTCAAATGCAGGGGCCCTTGTTAGTCATTTACAGTGCACTGTAGGATAGATAATACAGTAGAACCTCGATAAATCGAAAACCTTTATAATTCGAAATTTTTGTCTACTCCCTTCTGCTCAGAGGCAAAAACCTTGATAATTCGAAGTAAAAACAATGGATAATCGAATTTTTTGGAGGATATCAAATGGTAACTTAGCCTCTGTAATTCAAATTCTGGCAAACAGAGCCTCTATAAATCGAAGTTAATGATCAACGAACCTCCATAAATCGTATTTTCTCAATCCGGACCTCTATAAATCGAATAGTCAACAGCTCACGTGTGCGTGACATAAGTCTAAATGTGATAATGACGCGTGACTAAACTTGAAATTTTCCTTTCTTCCCTTCCTTTGTTTCAATTTAGTGCTTAGACCTGGTCAAGTATCATTAATTACAGTGATTGCTGTGGTGTACATGTTCAGGTGATATGGATTCCAACAGTTCAAAAGCTGGTATGCAATCCTTAAACTCTTTTTAATTAAAACACTAATGTTTTTCACTGAAATCCTCTAGAGTGTTTTAAAACGAAAGTTTTTAAAATTAACCACCCAAAGTTAATTTTATGAAAAACATAAAGCATTTTTTAAGTACTGTACCTGTTTATTGAATCTGTGTGTTCCTGAAAAATCAGTGTTCTATACGGTTACTGAAATCTCATACAAAACCTCAATAATTCGAATTTTATTTTATTTAACCTCGGGGAGGCCGTAGCCTGGTGGGCTTTCACTGAACACAACTTCTGTGAAGTTAAGCTACATCAGTCACGGCTCATCACTAGATGGGTGACCATCCGTGATAGCCAATCTTTACCCCCCCGGCTGCTGCGACCACCATACAGGTCCATCCAGGGACCCAACTCGTCGGCCTCTGGCCATACAGGCCCTGGATGGACGCATTGGATCTAATTAATTAATAAAAAAATAATAATAATAATAATAAATTGAAACCTTGATAATTTGAAACCTCTATAAATCGAAGCATTTTCTACTTCCCTTGAAATTTCAAGGGAAGTAGAAAATGCTTCGACTTATCGAGGTTCTACTGTATATTTATATTGGTCGTGATTTGTAAGCATATTTACATACTGAATGAAAATAAATAAGTCTTAACACACAGCTCCGTATTCTTATCAGCCTCTATTTGGGTTCCAAACCCTAGACACACCCTCTCCTCGGCACATGCCCTCAGCCTCAGCACATGCCCTCAGGACTCCGTATGGGGGGTAGTGTACGTCTCACTATCTTGACAACTTGGTTGTCTTTAAGACACTTAGTGATAGCAGGGCTGTACAATTGTCTTTAATGTCATTCTTAAATTACATTACGACCAGCGCTTGGTTTCACTGTATTGCACCCATATTAAAATTAACAGGAAAAAAATCTGTTTTTGATTGTTGGAACGGATTAATTGTATTAACATTGATTTGAATGGGGAATGTTGCCTCGGTTCACGAACAACTTGGTTCGTGAACAGACTCCTTTAATGGAACTGAAGTTCCACTGTATGGTAGCGTTTATTGATATAGTCAACACGATTTGAGGTATATTCTGATATTAGGACTAGGAAGCAACTACCTTTTTTTTAAGTCCTTTGTCTAGAAGGCTTGCTTCTTTATCCGTAAAGCTAATCGAGGTTAGATTGACAACGTTCTTATGGAATTCAAATTTACTGAAATGTACTGTACCGGCATTGTTGGCTAATAATCGATCCAGTATTTTCCTGAAATTATTTCGAATTCCATGGCTTTATTCCTGCTGAGGGAGGATTTTACATTGTCCATGGGTTCAGGAGGACATCTGGTCTCGTGTATATGGCCATCTCTTAGGTGTATTCTCATGTCACTTGATACATACCTTCTTTTTGGGTAGGGAACGCAATTCTTCTATAACATGTCTTCTTTCTGCGAACAGCTTCGTGTGGTGGGCAGCAGTCAATTGGTCTTTTATCTTGATTATGACTTAGCTCAGAATTACCTTAAGCAGCACGCAGTCATTTCTTAGTCCTGATGATATTATACCTTGAAACGTGTTGACTATACCAATAAACGCTACCATATTCCTATTTCTGGACCCGTTATTTACTACTATGATAGATAAGCTGTTGGAGGCCATCTTTATAGGCCTCATTTTGGCTGTTTAAGAAGGTCTCTGCCTCAGAAATAAAGTCATTGTTGTCTTAGAAACTCCTTCCCCGTAGTGGTTTTTTTCATTCAAAGAAAGAGGAAATAGTCACTGGGATGCGGTAAAATTTCGAATCCTAGGTCGACTGCAAGTTTCAGTGTCATGTGCTAAATGAGCGGGTGAATTGTCGTGGAGAAGGAGCACCCCCTTGCTCAGTTTTCCAGGATGCTTCTATTTAAAGGCATCCCACACATTTTTTAGGAAGTCACAGTAATAGTTCTCAGTTATTGTTGTGCCTTCAAGTTTACCCGTTTATAAGAGCATGAACACAAATTTTATGATGATTTGCATATTTTATAAATGAAATCATTTGTAGTTTAATGTGATTTCATATTGTAAATTACAATACGTTTTTTATACTGCTAATAAAGTTTTTATGAAATTTTATTGATTCCATGACTTGATTTATTTAAATTATATTGTTTAAATTGTTGCCATTGCATTTTGAGGAATTGCTAAAATGTGTGTAGATAAGCATGTCATTCATGTAAAAGAAAAAAAAAACAAACAAACTGTAAAAGCTGCACCATTATATTTCCTGCACCTTCATCCCGCGAATGTAAAAAAAAAAAAAAAAGTGTATAACCCGTGAGGTATATTCACAAAAACTGTTTGCTTCTGGTAGACATCACATTTGCTTAAATCAGCACTTTTCAAATTGGTTACACCCTTTTATACTGCAATGCTAATTACATGACGTCAAGAAACCTAAATCCAAGGTTAGCATTGTGTGTGAAAGCAAATTATATATTGGATTCAATGTTATTTGTGATATAAAGATTGAGATTATAGTGTGCTTATGTTGTACAGGGTGTCCTACAAAGGCCTCCCTGATTTCAAGAGTAAATATCTCGGAAACTGAGATCGATAGAAGAATAAAACAGTTTATTTCGAAAGCTGTAAAAATCCGATACGGAAGTTTCAAAATTATTTATAAATGTTATTGACAGGTGGCGCTGTACATAGTGACCGATAATTTCATTCTTCGTTTGCGTCATCTCTGTGCTGCAAAAGGTGCACATTTTGAACGATTGTGATGTGATTGCAATGCAAAGGATAGTTTATAGCCTATTTCTTGAATTCCATTCTACGACTACAGCGTGCAGTGCCACCTGTCGGCAACATTTGTAACTAACTTTGAAACCCCTGTATTTAATTTTTACGGCTTTTGAAATAAACATACCATTTGTTTCATTCTTTTATCGATATCCATTTTTGAGATGTTTACTCTTAAAATCAAGGAGTTCTTTATGGGATACCCTGTAAATTAAAAACATAATCCAAGTAGAATTACAAGTTTATTTATTGATTTATTTATTTATTTTTGATGCTGGTTTAGTTGAAGGTCAAAAACGTTTGAATACATTGATTAAGACCTTGATGCTACGTCGTACAAAAAATCAACTTACTAAAGGAGGCACTCCATTGGTAAGTTAATATTTTTTTTTTCTCCATTTGTATATATTAAGCTGATGAATTATAAAAAAGGAAAAAGCTATTCATAAAGGTATAATCTGAATTTCAGATGGTGTTACCATCAAAACAGTTGCATTTAATAAACCTTACATTGTCTACTGAAGAAAGAGAAATATATGACAAAATTTTTGACCTTTCCAGGTAAACATAAGGGAATTGAGGTTTGGGAAAAAAAACAACTTAAAATAAATAGCTTTTCTGATGTTCTTGTGTAATAAACAAATACTTCATTTTTTATTGCTTCATATTCATTTTGAAATATTCCCTAATTTTTGTGAGCAGTATATTTATATATTCTTCCCATCAGGTCCAAATTTATGCAGTATTTGGCGCAACAAGAAAAGAAGAAAGATAAAGTGGAAATGCAGTCAGCGCATAATTTTGAGACATCACCAGATTCTGAAAGTGATAATTTAAATTTATTAAGTATTTTTTTTATTTTGAATACGCTTTGAAATAAGTTTATACCATTGGTTTAAATTTTCAGCTTTGCGTGGTAGTCAAATGTTACTCCTACTTCTTAGGCTTCGGCAATGTTGCAGTCATTTACATTTGATTAAGGGTGTAAGTAAACTGTCCATGTATTTTTTTTTCTCTCCTTTCATAGTTACTTAAATATAAATTAAATTATTTTCAACTGCTTTAACAGAAAATAGACGTGGAGACGCATCAAATAGAAAACATTGATGCCAATCTGTCTGATCAGCTTGCTGGACTCTCATTACAAGAGAAAGAAAAATCGTCTGAAGATCCTAGTGAACTGAAATCTGTAATAAACAAGTCATCTGAAAATAATCCTCTCTTTGATATAGACCATCGCAGCTCCAAAGTAAATTTTAAATAATGCATGGAAACGTTTGTGTAAACTCTGATAGGGACTTTGTGCTCACAAATTTTAATTTCAGTTACAGTGTCTTCTAAATAAGCTGAAAGAATTCCATTCTCCTAACAAGTCCAGCAAAGTTAAAAGGTATCGTCTTCTTACACTAGACATTATTTACATGTTATTTCTTGAGCACTGTAGTATAGCAACTACTTGGGGTTTTGTTTTCAAGTTTTAAGCAAATACTGTAAAACCTTGAATACAGGCCCAGGCATCTATTTATCTCAATGGTCTGGACTCCCCCCCCCCCCCGGCAATCGAGACTCGGCATTAAGGACTATTCCCGGTGTCTAGCAAAACGATTTCATAAAATTCCCGGACTTTTCCCGGTTTTCCCGGTCGCTAGTCCCTGCAATAAATCCGGTACTTAAAACAAATAATGGAAACAAAAAAACACCGGAATTTATATCGATGACCCGAAAAAGACCCGGCATTTATTTGAGACCCGCCATTTAATCTATTTTTAACACCCCATCCCTCTTTTATTTGAGACCTGTGTGTATTTGAATAACCGGCCTTTATTCAAGGTTTTATGGTATTTTGTGTTTGACAAATTTTCCAATTACTTTCAAGTTAATTGCAATACGTGTACATGTTTTCATTTTCCACTTAGTATCAACGAAAAAATTTTGTATTCACAGGGTTCATATGCAGCCTTGAATTTCCTCGAAAAGCATGGAATTTTATTACAAGCTTTTTCAAGGCCTGGAATTACAAATAATAATAATGCAAAAAGTAATGCACAACAATTTTTTATGGAATACTATTTTGGTCTGGATGTTCTAAGTTGGCAAATTGATAGTTTAATCTTTCACTACTCTGTTTCAACATAACTTTGTACTACTACAGAAACAGTTACACAAAAATGAGACTGGCCTTGTCACCTCACCTGCTCCGCATGTATTTATGTAGTCTTGCACACAATCAAATGACCATTAATGATTTTTTTTTTATTTAATTTAAAGATTTAATGATTTTATTTTTATGATCACAACACACGTTTGGCCTCTTTCTTTATAATAAGATAGTCCTTAAAAGGGTTGTTATAATAAGGGGCCCTGAAAAGCCTTCCTGTTTCCGTTTGGAGAAGACGAACCCAATGTTTGTCAAAACTCTGAACAAAGTTGATTGTATGAAAGATGGAATTGCATCATTTGCATTTGAAGTCTGCATTACATTATTCAGAGTAGGGATTTGATTTCACATGAAGAAATTGTGGACGGATCGAAAAAATTGTAAATTTGTCGAATCTTTATAGTCGTTGTCTGCTTTCTTTTGAAGTGGGTCGCTCCTTGGGCGGCAAGCGATGGCGATGTTAGCTTGCTCTCTCGTTCAATGTAGCTCCATCTTCATGTTGTAAATGATCGTTCTTGAAATGCCAGTCATCTCTTGCGTTCTCTCAATAATCCATGGATGAGCGAGTCGAAGGTGCTATAAATATTTAAAACGATTTGTTTGCTGGAACCGGAAGAGATTTTCCCTGAGCATGCTTCTTAAAATAATATCAAGGAGATTTTTACGTTTGCCATGCTTTCCACAAGGGTAGCAGTCGAAGTGAGCTTGGGATATAAACTGAGCATGCACATAGTAATATCTTTTATTATTATTTAAAAAAAACAATTAACAAAAATCAAACAAACAATAAATGATGAAAAATAGGAAAGAAAATTCCGCAGTCTGGATTCGAACCAGGAACCTTTGGCTCGGACCGCCAACGCGCTAACCAATTGCGCCACTGCGGCCATGAAAGCAAACCGCTATTTGCATGACCTTAGGACTTGGTTAGAGCAGTTACCTAGTTCGCAGGCTGGGACTATCTTTCCTAAGGCGTAAATTCTTAAAGAATAAATCATTAGATGGTCAGTGAGGGTTTTAATGGTACGCCTACCTCAGCTGTTCGAATTAATGATGAAAAATAGGAAAGAAAATTCCGAACAGCTGAGGTAGGCGTACCATTAAAACCCTCACTGACCATCTAATGATTTAAACAATAAATATTGGAACATGATTAATTAAATTATATAGAATTTAATAAAAAGCTAAATAAAATTTGTAATAGAACTATTTTCTTGGACGTAATGACACAAATTCCACATGAGGCATAAATTCCTCCTAACTGTTCCTGTAGTACAAGGATAAACTGAAACTGTTCCTTTACAGAGAGCAATGGCTTGATCAAGGGTCGTCCTAGCGGAAGGACCGATAACACTGAGTAAATATGGCATGTTTGCTAACATCGTCAACTTGTGAAGTTTTTGTGGGTCAAATGAAAAATTGGGAATGAAATTGCATTTTTTGTTTTGTCTAATAGAGCTGCTGTAAATGTCATATACTTCACAATAATGCTCGTCCCCAGTTCACAGCTTCTCTTAGTGAAAAAATTGAGGAATTTGACTGGGAGGTGCTCAGACACCCACCCTACGGACCAGACCTCGTGCCGTCTATCACCTCTTCGAACCAATGAAGAATTTCCCAGGAGGCCAACGTATTGGTTCGGATGAAGAGGTAAAATCAGCTGTGCATAGGTGGCTATACAACCAGAAAACTCAGTTTTATGAACGAAGTGTTTTGAATCTGGTGTCAAGATGAGAGAAATGTGTCAAGAGACTTGGTGCATATGTAAAACCTGCAGCTTTCTTGTGCATTTTTCATTTTAGCTTATTATTAAAAACGCTGCCATTAAAAATTCTTGTCCATTACTTTTTGATCCTTCCTCGTAAATATAAGCATGATGGCAAGCCTATAGGCACTAGCTTCATTGTTATCCACCTTTATTCTCAAGTGTTATTTCATAAACAATGCATTTAAATGGGGAAAACAAAAAAATATCTTTTCAACAGCGTATTAATATATGTGTTCCAATTGTTGTGTTCCAACATAATGCAAGTGTTGGAAATTTAAAAGTGATCACAACAGTGCTGGAGGATGATATGCGTGATCCTAATTATATTGGGAGAAGTAAGGCCATACCATTCCCTACCGTTATGGGCATTGTTTTCCACACGAATCGAGAGATGCATGTTATTGTGTCCCAAAAACAATTTTTCTTGTCCTAAACTTGGGTTGATCCGCAATTGGTGTTTATCCACAATTTATTGAAAGTGGGCGTGGTCTATTTGTATTTTCAGCCATATTAAAATTACTGTTTATCAAAATAAAGAATATATTTTATAATCATTATAGTGTATAATTATTTAAGTATACAGTAAATGCATGATAGCTGTAAGAAGAATGGAAATAGTCATTTGGCAGAATGAACCTCTGGAATAAAATTGTGAATTCTATGGGAAGGGTTATTGCAGGACACAGCGTTACAAACTATATGAGGGAATTTAAGTGAAATCTGCGGTAGAGCAAACTTGTTTGAGAGTTTTTGGTCCAAAACGCCAGCAGTGACAGCTTGGTGTCATAATCATAGCACCAAAATATTGGTTGCAGAGACACAGGTGGGGAATCATAACATAGTTGTCATGACACGGGCGTGGCACCACAATTTAATAGCACTGATTTGGCATTTGAGATAAGGTGTTCTCTAGGTAATGAAGGTTCCACATTAATATGGATCGGTTTGAAGATAGCCCAGGCTTCGACAGTGAACGAGGTGTATATGTATGCAATTTCATAATAATAAAGCCGAAGTTTTTTCCAAAAAAAAAAATCATTTCTGTTTAAATTTCCATACAGCTCTGCTTTAGTTCACCAATCATTTTTGTATTATGGAAAAACGTTATTTTTTTGGTGTCAAATGCTATTAAGAAAAGCATTTTACAGCAGTTTACAAGGTGAACCACCTCCTCTGAACTTCACATTGGTCACCACACAATTAGACATTGAATGTTCTCAGGGAATCAGCTAGATGCAAACTCAACTGTTTGGTTGCCAATGTCTACCAAGATTTTTCACTCTAGATAATAGTGTCCCATTGTTCCTTATTAGTATGTTATACATCATTTTAAATATCAGTTCACACTAATTTTGGTGTTGTGGGGGCTTGTGAGCAAGCAACACAGCCATGGAAACCTAGGAGCAGATTATGACTGGAGATCGAGTCCTGGGTCCATCAGACCAAGTGCTCCAGTAAGGAATGGCGACACTCGACATCACCAAAGCCGAAAAAGTTCTGGAGCCAGCCATCCACAGGAAAGGTGATGCTGACCTTATTATGGGACCCTTGTGGGACATTACATGGATAAGGGCAAGACGGTGACCAGTGCCACCTATTGTGTGTGACATGCCACCCCCCTGCCCTCTAAGTTTAGATAGCTATTCGGAAGCAATAGCGGTGGGGAAGGCGTGTCAGGCGTTCGGGACCTGGATGAATTAGAGGGAAAGAACTGATGCTGGGGCAAACGATTATACACAAAAATACATTTATTTATCCCATAGACAAGAATAATTACAAGCAGGAATCCTATTCATAACGCAGAGTTGGTCATCAACACTGAGGGGCCCCTTGATGTACTACATGCTAACCTATTTCCTAATTCTTAAAAAACTATTATAGGTACAGTCAGTTCTCCACTCAGAAACCGGGACATCGTTTTTCAGCAAGTGCTTCTCAGACCAGGACAACAGATTCTGTCCATAGATTGGAGTCAGAGTGCAAGTTTTGCTTTATAGAATGCCCATCTCCCTGGGTGGACGCATCTGGAGCTCCACATAAAATATTCCTAATACAAATCGCTCGTAAGTGCTATATGCTCTTTTTGAAGCAATGGATAGGGGAGAGCACTGGAACCCCTCCCTGATGAGCTCCAAGATGTTCAACTGTCCTCAGAGGCAGTGTGCGCTAGCGTATCATGGGATTTGGTGTTTCCACACCTAAATAATGTGCCCCAATCCTCCTGTTACCAGACGCCTGGCAAACAGCCCTATCAAATGCCTGTTACTCCACTATGACATCTGTATTCGGGAAACTATGTGCCGACATTGCTCGTTTGGAGCTGCTTCAATACTACGTCAACATAAGCACAACAAAGTTTCTTGAACATAAGTTTCTTCAAAGTTTCTTGAACATAAGTTCGAGATTTCACATGTAGGTCTACTTTCCTCCACAATTAACCGCACACTGCAGAACAATTAGGGGCTCAAAATGTACTCGGTACAACACAGTTCGTCATTGCTAGACATGATAACTATGCAAATGTTTGCTGTACTCTACGCTATTGAGGTGGGAACGAGGTGTGAGGCAGCATCATGCATGACGAACGAAGTTCCATATAGGTTGCCACTAATCGGCCTGGGGGGGGGGGGGGTGACGCAAAAGAAAAATTGTCACTCACCAAACGCAGCCCTACACATTGGCTTCTGCTTACCCACACAAGAACACGCTCTGCAATGTAGTCTTCGTGCGAGGCAGTGCTGTTAAGGATTTGAACGCATACATCACACGTTCGAATTAGCGACTGCCATTACCCCTCAGGAGGCATTGGCTTATCTGCAGTACCTTGCTTTCGTTAACAAAGTCGTACTCCACTGCATACTCAAAAGTTTAGCAAATAATTCTATTTCAAAGATGCTTAAATAAGATGAACTCGTGCACAATTTGCACATACTAGGTTGGATACTGGTACGTTCTATTAGCACTAGGCTGTCTTCATGCTGGTCTCCCAGGCTGCCGCCTGCTCTGCCCAAAATCCAACAGCAAAGTGAATTTAACAACAAGAAAAAAAAACCACAAAGAAAATATTTAAAATCCACTGAACACACACAATTTCTCAGAAAGAGACATAATATTTGGTTGCCAGAAGCTGACATGATCTTCTGAGAAAATCTTCTGCACAACAATGCCAGCTCTCAACAAACAAACAATATGACCGACATCATGACTTCCTAGACGTGACAATAAAGGGCCGACGCCGAGGCAACAATTAAGCAGAAATAAACCCAAAAAACGTCTAAATATCAACCCTTTTAATTCCAACCTGAACTCGGACACTTGTAACTAACACACTCCATTCACGAAGAAACAAACAAGCTACAGACGCAAACAAAAAACGAGGTAACACAACACCCCCTCTTTTAAACACAGAAACAAAAGAACATCTTGACAAAAGAACATGCTCCCGTTTATCCTGTTCCTGTCGGATCCATGTGACGCCCTAACTGACATGGAATGCCACATGTGAATTGGTGCGTGACATTCTGAAACCTGCTATACACACCAAGCGCCGCGGAATCCTCCAGCATGACAACGTGCGACCTCATATGGCTCGTGCGACCATGATGACTATCCAGGACTTGCGTCTGGAGTGCATCCCCCATCCTCCTTACTCTCCCGACCTCACGCCCTCCGACTTCCATATCTTTGGCTCACTAAAGAACCCCTTAGGTGGCCACAGTTTGCGACTGACACGGAGGTGAAACAGGTGATGCATGAGTGGCTGCACCCGCAGCCAAATGATTTTTTTTTCACGAGGTATCCATGCCCTCCCGACTCGGTGGCGGAAAAGCATCGAAAAGCAGGGGGACTACATTGAAAAATAGTGTACTTGTTCCAACTCTGTCTGTAATAAAGGGGCTGTAAAATAATATTTCTGGTTTTCATTTGACTGAGCCTTGTATTATGCTTTTAACTGACTTCAAAAAAAGGAGGTTCTCTGTTTGACCCGTATATATCCGTATGTATGTATGTTCGCGATTTTCTCAAAAACTACTGATCCGATTCAGATGGGGTTTTCGCTATTCGATTGAATATTTTTCTGGGAAGGTTTTTAACTATTCAAATAAGTTATGTAAAACGGGTTTTTTTTTTTTTTTAAACCACGCTTTTATCATGTTTTATTATTATAATATCTCGTCAACAACATGGCATAATTTTGTAACAATAAACAACGGAGACATTTAATCCTCGTCATAACGAATCCTATGTTGTGGCAATTGGACAGTACGTAGTATTGAATTAGTACCATTAGAACACGAAACAGTGAACCGATTTGAAAAAAATAATTTTTAACATGTATTTTCATCGGTCCTGCGCAAGTGTACCAAGTTTCAGCTCTGTAGCTTCTAGGGAGGTTGGTTTAATATCGATTATAAGATTTGACCTAAACACTTTAACATTGCAAGTTAAATAAAAGCTTTTCATAATAATAATAACAGTGTTCTCCCCAGAAAATTTTATCAGGTGGGTGGTAAGCTAAAATAACCGGGCGGACAAAAATTAAAAACAAATAAAATATTAAGCAATGTTGTGCAGTTTTTCGTGTATTTAGCCGGGCGGTTGCGAAAATCAGCCGGGCAGCGCGCCCGTTAAAAAGGGCCTGGGGAGAACTCTGATAATAATAGTAAAGGTGGTTCTCTGTTTGACCCATGAATATTTTTCTGGGTAGTTTTTTTTACCGACTTCAAAAAAAGGAGGTTCTCTGTTTGACTCGTATATATTCGTATGTATGTACGTTCGCGATTTTCTTAAAAACTACTGATCCGATTTGGATGAGGTTTTCGCTATTCGACTGAATATTTTTCTGGGAAGGTTTTTGACCCATGAAGTCGGTTCATTTTTTGTTTAAAAAGTTCTTGTTAGCTAAAGCCATCGTGAAGAATGACTTTACATTTAATTTCACTGTCATTTTAAAGCTTTTCTAATTTTACATCTCATTATTATTATTAATAATATTATTTTGTCTTTTTTTTCTTTTTCATTTGACTCTGCTGTTCTTTGCCTCAATTTCATTTCATTTATTATTTCACTTTATAAGTATTTTTCATTAACCGGTTTATCTGGTGGGTTATTCCTTGTAGTTGTTACAATTATTATTATTATTATTATTATTATTATTATTATTATTATTTTGCATATGAAATTTTCATAAGATTTATTTTATTTCAGTGTTATTGTATCTCAGTGGACAAGTATGCTAGACATCATTGGAGTTCATTTGAAGAAAGCAAACTATGGCTATCACATCATCAGAGGTGAAATGACACCTAAAAAAAGAGCTGCAGTAGTTGATGATTTCAATAGTAACCCAGAAGGACCAGAAGTATGTTTATTTAGAACAAAATAATCAATGCTATTAAAACTTCCTTTAAAAAAAAAAAAAAAAGTTTCCTTTTAAAATTTTGAAAAATTCTTTTTCAGTATTTCATTTTGAAAAATTCATTTTCATTTTACGAGCAATTCTAGGACACTTTGCCTATCTATATATTTAAGTTAAAAGGGCGATTCTTTCGACAGTTCATTGGTGAAATCTACAGCATCTATAAACTTCATTTTGGCCTTAAATGAAAGGTCTTGGTCTGTAGATTTGTCAAATTTAGTTTTTGTGTCCATAATTAAATTACTATTACTTAGCATTAATTTATAATTAATAATGCTTATGTAGTCAAATCAACATAATGATGTCTTAACTTTGCTACCATTGATGATCAGATCAACAACAATTACATAAACAATTAACAAAGATGACAATAAACAACAATATAGGCAAAAACAGATGGAGATGGGCTGATTACCATCAAATTTTGACGGGATCTATCTAGTATGTAATAATTTTGTGGTGTCTTTGTTTGTGTTTTAAATTCTTAAGCTGTGAGGTTTTTGGAATTCACGCATGAAATAATATAGTCTATATCAGTTTATCATTATACTACAGGGACAGTTAGAAGTAATTAACCGTATTTTCGCGAATATATCCCGCGAAATTCCAAGTTTATGTAAAAAAATATTTTGGAAATCCCGCACCCCTGTAAACCCCACGGGGTTTTCAATATACAGGACTCAAAAAACTTCGGGATAATATTATTTAAATCAGGATATTAATAAACAATTAATTATTTCAAACACTAAATTGAATTAAAATTAATAAAAATTGTATTGGCAGTATAAAAATTTACAAGAGAAAGCATAAGAAATGAAAGAAGAGTTTATTTTGCAGGAAAAGAAAAATAGAGCAGGATATTCAATACAGAAATTAGCAAACAATGGACCCAGCAGGCAAAATAAACAACTGTTAAATGAGAGCAAACTAGCATATCTTTATACAGGGTGGATACAAAAATGAGTCCTTTGGGCCCCCCCCCCCGTGGTTGGGGTGAGGAGGGCGGGGGTATCAATTTTGATGAATCCAGTAAATAGGAAGTGGTGGATGGCCTATCCCATGGTGCACTTTTCATCATCCCAAATAGTTCAACCTCTTCTTGCTTTCCATCTCTCACTTCATTTATGTAAAAAAATATTTTGGAAACCCCACACCCCTGGATACTCCGCACACCCCTCCCACGAATGTAAAAAAATGTATAACCCGCGAGGTATATTCACGAAAATACGGTATGCCTCACTTGGAATTTGTCATTACACCCACAAAAATAGTTCTATTACAAATTTTATTTCAAAGCTCAAAATAAAATTAAAATTTATTTATTTATCTGTGTGTTATATTTTCATGAAATTTCTTTATTTTAATTAGGAAATTAATTTTTTAAATAAAAGATATTACTATGTACATTCACAGTTTATATCCCAATTCACTTTAACTGCTAACTTAATGGAAAGCATGGCGAACGTAAAATCTCCTCAGCGTTATTTTAAGAAGCATGCTCAGGGAAAATCTCTAGTTCCAATAAACAAATTGTTTTAAATGTTTATAGCAGTGTTTCTCAAATTATTTCTATGAATGCCCCCACAGCGTATACAAAATTTAGTAATGCCCCCCCCCCCTCCCCCCAATATCCTAAGTTTCTGCCAATATGAAAGAGATAATAAAAAATAAAAGTACTTATTAATGTATTTATATACAACATTTTTTACATATTCTTATAAAGAAGATTAATTACTAACATGTCAAATACTAACAATAACAATTTAAAGCATGTACTGATCATTAAAAAATTTAATTTAACCCTGAAATGAACATATTCAGTGAGAAGGATGAGGTTGATGTTGTAATATTAAATTTTCGACATCAGGTTCAATACTCGTAAGTTGCAGTCGTAAATCCCTGCGTTTCACGATATCCAAATGGTTTCTTTGCTTCGTCAGAAGCTGACATACAACACTAAAACCATGCTCTACTAAATAGGATGTTGGAAAGGCAATAATTAATTTTTTTTGCTACTGTCCATAAAGAAGGATACCTGCCAGCTATTTTTTTCCATAACCAAAATTCTTGATAAGAATTTCTAAATTTTGGTTTCAATTCGAGATCGTTTTGCAATTCAATTAATTCCTCTTTGATAAAACGTTCTACAACATAATCGTGATTTAAAAATGGATTTATTATCCAATCCGGAACTTCCAAATCCAGTAAATCTGTAAATATTTTCCTCATATCGTTATGCAATAAATCCAAATGGTTACAAAAAATTAAAAGAATTTCATCAGATAACTTCTCCTTTTCTTCAAGTTCCATCAGCTTCGGGAATTGATAAAATTCACGTCGTCCAAAATTTCTCTTATAAAGTAGCAATTTTGAAATAAATGTGGATATTTCGGATTTGGACTTAATCAGAGTAGCATTTTTCACCTTGCAATTGCAAATTTACCTCATTGAATTTTTCAAATAAATCTGATAAGTAAGCAACATCATGTTTGATTTTTTTCAATTCGCTAGCAAGAATATTGTTTGTGTAAGAATATTATTGAGAATTCTATTGCTTTCAAAAAACTCAATAATAACAGTGTCAAAAAGTTCATAAAATCGTTGGAAACTGTTCCCTTTTGAAAGCCACCGAACTTCGGTGTGAAGTAATAATCTCTTATTATGTTCATCATTTATTTCACACAGCTTGCGAAAGAGGCGATCATGCAATGGACGAGCCTTAATTTTGTTAATTGCGGTAATGACAAGTTGCATAGATTAATGTAAGTGGCTACTGATATTTTTTGCAACCAAATGTTGGCGATGAACGATGCAATGAATTGTCAAAATATTTGGTACAGCCCTTTTCAAGAAACCTAAAAAACCCTTATCAGAGGTAGTTGCGCAAGCAAAAACCTTTGTAAGTGGAATTCTATTGTCATCGAAAAAATATTGATTCTCCTTTGGTCTGAATTTTGCGAATAATAATCTGTCTCTAAAAATTTTGCGAATAATAATTCTTCTCTCAACTGTTCATTGTGAACAAATCGAACATATCCAAGTAATAATGATTCATTATCAGGTAGAGTAGTTTCATCTATTTGCAGAGAAAATGTCGTGTTTCGCAAAATTGAATATAAAAAATCTGATCAATGGTAGCACAAGGAGCCAAAACCGCTTTTCCACGTTAAAATATTTATTAAGCCTGGATACGTATTTTGGACGCTACATATCCAGGCTTAATAAATATTTTGTTGTGGAAAAGCGGTTTTGGCTCCTTGTGCTACCATCTATTCGTAGATTTGTTTAAACAAAATCACTTTAATTACGTTAAGACAAAAACTACAGCTTCACAAACTGAAACAGATATTTTTTTCAAATTCAGTCGAGTTATACAGCTGAAAGATTTTACAAATTTTAAAAATTCAATATTGATATACCCATCGGTGATACAATTGTAATGATTTTGAATTTCATTGCTTTCGTCGTATGATCGCATGTTTTAAATACGATTATTACATAAATCCGTGTTCTTAAATAGTAATAGTTATTTAATATAAACAGTAATTTGATCGATGATTTTAGTTTCATTAAACAATGAAACTATTGACGGGAGAGGATAATTTTCAGGCGTTTTAGTATCACAGGACATGCTTGCAGCCATGTTGGATTGATTTCGTACGCAAACTTAAGTTAGTAAGTTATAATTTTCTTTTAAACGCAAACAGTTTTATTATTAAAAATACAAAACAAAAAAAACAGGCGCTTTAGTATTGCAGGACATGCTTGCAGTCATTTTAGATTGATTTCATATGCAAACTTAAGTTATAGTTTTTTAAACACAGACAAATTTAAGACGACAATTTTTAGCTTACCTTACTAAATTTCTTCGCAGTAACAATTCTTTTTTATCCAGTGATCTGTAGATGCCCAAGTAAATGCCTAATTTATGTACTTCTGTCGGTTACAACTTGTGTAGTAACGATCAAACGATCATAGACTTTCTTCCCGGAAGGTTCATAAAGATATCAGGAAAAAATATAGCTCCCCTAATGAAAGAAGGAAGTGGAAGTAGCGAGATCTAATCAGATTTAAGCGCAAATTGATTGGTTTGGTTTTTCTGGCTTCCAATGAACAATTCTGATTCACTCCTGTGTTCGTTGCACGAGCTATAATACCAGTTCCTGGAATCGAGTGAGAAATATAAGAGTTATAGGTATGAATCATGCATCTTGTAAAGGGCATGTGTAATAAACCATTCTCAACTTCGTTTTAATTATTACGTAAGCTTACACAACTGAATCAGCCATGGATTACACGCATGTCTCTCAACGCCCACTTCCTACATAATGTCCCCTGCAAGGTCCCTACCGCCCCCCTGCTGCCCAATTGCTATTTAACGCCCCCTGCAAGGTCTCTACCGCCCACAAGGGGGCGATATCGCCCACTTTGAGAAACACTGGTTTTTAGCACACTTCGACTCGCTCATCCATCCGAAAGCATTAATAAGATTATTCGCGAAAAACAGCCCCTATAGGTGTCGCCACATGAAATTCAAGATGGCGAACGGAGAAAGGTAACGTGTGACCCGATCGCGTTGAAGAAATCATATATGATGGAGAGAAAGTTTTACTATCAATTTTTTCGTATGTGGATATTGCTAGAAGAAGGAAAATAAGAACTGAAGGCCAAGTAGATCATTTGTTATGGTTACACTGCAAAATCGGACTTGCAATTTACAGTTATTTTCGTAATTATTATTGATGTATTGTTAAAGTCAAATAAGTAATACTTGTTTGCTAAATTACGTAAATAATGAATAAAGGATCATAATTTTTTCTAGAATAATAGCATTTAATTTTCAATTATTTTCAATATTTGAATACACACACTTATTGGAGTACAAATTTCTCAGCAGGTAGACAATTTGTGGATAATTCATAAGTAAACAAGCAATTTATTTTTTAAAGGAGAGTGAGATATTCATGATAGTAAAGGTTTTCAAAAACGAAATTATATACACTCTTATTATGTTATTTACAAATCGTGATTATAGAATATATATTTTGGTTATACCCATCAGAGTATGCCTACTTCGACGCCACATTCGCTAATCATCATCACTGCTTGTCTAAGTCGCAGGAAAAAACAAGTCATGATTCCATGTTCACAGGTAAAAATCACGTGATATCAGAAAGCAGAAATCAGTTATACCTGTGAGTATAAAATCACGAATTTACAAGGGGACCGCACGGACTGTAATCAAGGATTTGGTTGAAATTTTAGAAGGTCAATCTACAACATTAATATATCTTGTGTGTAAAAGGAGTTGACTCAATGGCCTTTCGTTTCGGAGGGAAAAAAAAAAAAAATTACGTTTATTATTGTAGTACCAGATGTGCCAAGTGGGAAGAAAGTATACAACTTAACAGGGGTGGCGTAGTGGTTACTATCAGGTTTTGCGGATTTACTGGTCTGGGTTCGATTTCTGTAGTATTGAAATTTTTTTTCATTTTTTTCCCATTATTTTTCCAGTTTTCATTTTTTTTTTTTTCGCCCTTATTATTTGTTTGTACTTTGCATAATAACATTCACATACATAAGTAAAATATTGAAAAATTTTGTACAATATTTTCACTGATGGTCATTGGCAATCCGTGATTTGGTGGTGACGTTGCGCATAGACCGTTTATAGTGCGAAGAGATCTTTATAGTTTCATTTTTATTTCACATGCCACGGCAATGACCGCCCGTGAAAATATTACAACGTATTTTGCATTCTTTTTTGACCTGGGACGTTGCTTATGTATGTGGATGTTATTATACAAAGTGAAAACAAATAATAATGGCGAAAAATAGAAAAAAATGGAACAATAATGGGAAATAAATGAAAAAATAATGAAAAAAAAAAATGAAAAAAATATCAATACTACAGGAATCGACCCGGCCCGGTAAATTCACAGAACCTGATGTTAATAACTGCTCTACCGTATACCTTTCTTCTCATTTGGCTTATGCGGCATTACAATAATAAACGTAAAATACAACCTCTGACAATTAAGTTTGGTGAATGAGTTCACACAACAAAATGCAAAACAGATAGAGCCACATTTACTTTATTGTCCTTCGAAATAATCAAGTAAGGCATCGGGATTGGGTGTATAAGGATCGGGTGTATAAGTCCTGGAAGCTCCTTAGGGATGGCTTTAAGTTCACGTGTCACATTTGCTTGAATGTCTGGAATGTCCACAAATCTGTGTCCCTTTAAGGCCCGTTTCAGGCGTGGGAACAAGAAAAAGTCTGCCGGTGCCAAGTCTGGTGAATAAGGTGATGAGCTATGGATACGACCCCTTTGTTGGTCAGAAACTGTTGCATGATTACGGCAGTGTTCCTCTTTGATCCATTATCCACAGTTACGTGCGCACGCTACACCTTCAACTGAAGAAACGAGCATCTGCTAAACCATTGCACGCACAAATGTGACCTGTCTGAACTTGCTTAAACAATGATTGGGCTTGTATTCACATGCATTGTTACTCGCGTAAAGCTCGCACAGATTAGGGTGCGACGTCATTCATCGAACTTAATTGTCAGAGGTTGTATTTTATTTTTTTTCTCTGAAATGAAAGGCCATTGAGTCACAGAAAGTAACCTAACCAAATCCTTTTACACAGAAGGTATGCTAATGTAGATTGACCTCCTAAAATTTCCACCAAATCCGTGATTACATGTCCGTGCGGTCCTCTTGTTAGTTCATCACTACACGCTACAGCGTTTCCTCATGCTGATACCTTGATAGAGTAATTTCATTGAACGCCACTAAGAGTCCACGTCAATCGCCTTTTTTCGCAAATTGAGAGAACACAAGAGATGACTGGCATTTCAAGAATGATCGTTTACAAGATGAAGATGGAGCTACGATGAACAAGAGAGCAAGTTAACATTACTGCCCAAGGAGCAACACGCTTCGAAAGAAAGCAGACAGCGACTACAAAAATTAAACGAATATACAATTATTTCTGTAAGAAGTATAGTCCACAGTTTCTTCATGCGAAATGAAATCCTTACTCTGGATAAGGTAACTCAGGCTTAAAATGCAAATGATGAGATTCCATCTTTCACGCGATCGACTTTGTTCAGTTTTGACAGACATTGGGTTTGTCTTCTCCAAACGTAAACGGGAGGCCTTTTCAGGGCCCCCTATTATAACAACTCTTTTAAGGACTATCATATTATAAAGAAAGAGGCCAAACCAGTGTTGTGAGCATAAAAATAAAATCATTAAATCTTTAATATAAATATAAAATCATTACTGGTCATTTGACAGTGCGCAAGACTACATAAATACAAGCGGAGCAGAGAGTACTTATAATAAATGCAATAGCAAAAGGAATAGTTTAAGTGTAGACAATGACTACATGATTTCTGTGATATACGAGGTGTGTTCAAAAAGTATAGAATCTTAATTTTTCCCAAGGAAACAAATAAGACATGGTAGCCCTCTTTTGGTGGGGATGTGAAGGAGACATTCATGTGAATTTTTTCCCGCCCACAGATGGCATTAGTCTCTGGTAATCAGTGTATGATTAAGGATTTGCAGTGAGCGCCCGTCGAATTGTTAATTGTCGCAAAAATGACAGAATGAGTTGAACAGCGAAATTGCATCAAATTTTTCCAAAAGCTTGATGATAATAAAACAGAAACAATTTGCAAGATCCAACAGGCTTTTGGGGACTATGCCATGCACCCATTCTTTGCATCCAATTCATACTTTAGGCCAAACAAAGCATTCCTCTGCTTTCTCAGGCTCCCTATTTCCCCGACATGGCTGTATGTTAATTTTTTTTTTTTTTTTTTTAGCTATTCCCCAAGTTAAAGATTCTGCTGAAAGGGGCTCTATTTGAATCGAGAGGATATTATGATAAATGCAATGGCCCAGCTGAAGACCTCTGACAGATGCATCCCAGAAGTGCCTTCAGCAATGGTGGGAGTGCTGCAGAAGTGTGTGTATTACCAAGGGAATTACTTGCATCTTGTATGTGAGTAAATGTATTTTTTCCGACCAAAGGTTCAATATTTTTTGAACACGCCTCGTATTGTTGTGCTGAAACCAAGGGAGAATTATGAAACAATAAATAAATAAATAAATAAAATAAAATAAAATAAAAGTGCTTCAGTGATTTTATTTACAGACTGATTTGAAGTGGTGGAACATGGGCAAGTGTGTTAGTTCAAATTTCAGTGGCAATAAAGAGGCCACTACAGTAAGGGAGAAAAAAATGCTCAAAGAATGAGTTTACATACATCAGCATTTTAATAACTGTGCCATCTGGTGAATTAATCACAGTTAACCTAGTAACGTTATTAATTTTCTCCTTATAATTCAGACATGTAATTGAATATAAATAATTTTATTTTTTTCCTGCTCATTAAAGGTCCTGTTGCTGTCACTACGTGCAGGAGGTGTAGGGCTAAATTTAATTGGAGGAAGTCAATTGTTTCTTGTAGATTTACATTGGTAAGAAGGCTTGATTTTTTTTTCTTTTGTATTTAAAAAGAAAAAAAAATAAATAAAATAAAAAAAAACTAATTTGATACATAGTTATTTATTGTTAAGTGTTTTTATTTTTTATTTTTTTTTTTGGCTAATAACTTACTAAGTAATATTTTCATTAGGAACCCCCAGTTAGAGCTGCAAGCTTATGATCGGATTCATAGAGTTGGGCAGAAACGTGATGTACACATTTTTAGGTAACTTATAAAACAAAAATGAAAACTTTAAGGAATTCTTCAGAAGGTTCTTGTATTATAAAATGATAAAACAGCAATGGTAAAGAATTCAGTAATATAATCAATGGAGCAATGGAGGGGACAAAGTCCACAATTAATCCAAAAACACTGATAATTATAATTTATGATCTTCTTTCTGATATGGAAAATGTTGGGTTAAAAGTTAGGTATGCTATTAGAAAGAATATGATGTAATACAGGGCAATTAATGCAGTACATAATCAAGTTAGTTGTTCTGAGCTATCAGAGATAACAGATCAGGTAAAGGCTATCAATGATGATGTAATGTGCTTTTTATTATTTCTATTTATTGAGCATTTGAAACTTTCATAGTATGTGTTTTATTAACAAAATTCATTCCACTTTTATTTTATTCTGCAATTTTATTTTGAAATTTTGACCACCTACAGATAATCTGCTCCTGGATAATCATGTATTTGCTTTCTTCTAAGGTCAACTAATTTATTTTGAAAAAACTACTGACTCTAAAAAGCTGAAGCTTTTGACTTTTTCACACAGTGACTCTCTAACCATGCACATATTTTTCACAATACTAATGCCATTGATTGCATGACTGCTGCACATACTTCTTTAGAGATCTGTTCTATCCATTGGAAAGTTACTGGTGCAAGAGTGAAGCTGTGAAACAAGCCAAAAAATGCTAGGTCCAGGTTCAGGGAGTATGGAACATGAGGAATATCCAACTGTGACAACAATTTGGATATGTCAGCTGCATAAAATGTCATCAGCTGCTGGTGTAACCACTGCTGCACATCATGTGGAACAATCAACACAATATCCTACACTGCCACGCTTACAAACTACACCGTGGCTTGCATGATAAGCGACAGAGTGACCACGTCCGCCTCCTTCACAACAATGCAGGGTCACACGTCGCCATGGTGGTCAAGGAAAAAATCACTAGGTACAGCTGGGAAAGCTTGAACCACCTGCCATGCAGATCAGATCTGGCGCACTTAGATTATTCACCTCTTCGGCCCAATGAAGAAGGCATTGGCTGGTCAACACTTCTCATCTGATCATGAAGTGCAACATACTGTGCGGCATTGGTTACACCAGCAGCTGGCATATCAAAATTGGTGTCACGGTTGGAAAAATGCACTGCCGTCAGTGATGGATCTATAGAAAAATAAGTAATGAACCGCTACTCTGGCACACTTAATGTCATCTCGTTTGATCAATAAATTGCTGTGAAATAAACTCGTGGAACTGACTTATTGATTTACCCTCATACATTATATTTTAAAATTCCGTTTATAATATTAATTCAAATAAACTTTGTAGAATGCATATAGGAGGCCTGTCCGGAAAGTATCCTGATTGAGGCTACAAAAATAATAAGGTTCGAACTCACATAAATGTTTAGTCACCTTCAAAATAAGCATCGTCTGCAGCAACGCATTTAGCCCAGCATTGCTGCCATTGGTCGCCTCCACATCCTCCTTGGTCGAAGCAAGTAAGGAATGCCTCCTTTGGTATGGCCAAGAGCTCCTCCGTCGCATTTTGTGTTGTCACCTCCACATCCTCAAATCTCGTCCTTTGAGCGCTTTTTTGATCTTCAGAAATGCGAAGAAGACGCATGGAGCTAGGTCAGGTGAGTAGGGAGGCTGCTTGACTAGCGCGATGTGGTGTTTTGTCAAGAATTGGTGCTCAATGTTTTCTGTTAATTTCATCATGCGACGAGAAAAGAAAAACGTTCTGCTTTAGCGTGTAACAACAGTTGCACGTGGCACTCTTAACAGCTGCAAATTTCATTATGTCATCAGCAAAAATGTCATCACACGATCCGGATAGGAAAAAGATGCAGCGAGTTTCTTTTATTTGTAGCCTGAATCTGGATACTTTGGGACAGGTCTCATATACAGATGTAGCTTTCATCTAATGATGTATAAAATTAATAAGATAGAATAGCTTTAGAGTAATCGCCAGTAATGTATTACAATTTTTGTGTGACTAGGGGAGTTAATCAGTTTGCAAGTGAAAAAAAGTAATGACGTTAAATTCAGTGTTCAAATTTTTGTTTTTTATTATGCTTTTTAATCTATAATGAAAGAAAGTCATCGTTCACAGGTCTTTCTTTTGGAAAACGATAGACATGTAAATCGCTGTTTTGGCTCCTTCTTGAGCAGTGAGGAACCCTGCAATTTCACATCTTATACATGTTATAAACACTGGGTTTATACAAAGCGGTTTTATTCCATATCTACGTTGGAACCAATGTTAAGTCCCGAAGAGAGAAGACTTGTTTGAAACAAATTTGAGTCACGTGACTGGAGAGAACCCTGGATTGATTTTAAACTTGCATTCCCTATACTATTTTTCACCATAAGGCGTCCCTGATTTAAAGGATTTGATTCAAGAGTACGTATGATAAACGTGCAATAAACTATTTATAAAATAATAATAAGTAACAGCATCTACCATCATTCAATTCACGGCGTGAAAAATATAATTTATTTTACTTTATTTGTGATGAAACACCACTAAGCAATTTACCATTATCATTGAGCATTTGCTGCTGTGTTTGAATTTGTGCAGCAATTTACATTTTCATTTAGACTACGGAGTTAATCAGATTGGCTTCAGAAATAAATTATTAATTACTCAATGGCCAGAACAAATTTGTCATTTAAAGATGTTAATACTTATTATTAAGGAGGTATGCTGTAATTATAAAAAGTAGGGACTCGAGTCAAGTACTTTGATGCTTAAATTTGGAAAAATTAAAGAAAGTGGAGTTAATTGATTTGTCCTGTAAATGGCTCAGATATCGCTCTTTTCCAGATGTGTAAATAGTCAGCACACTCTTTAATTGGTGGATTCATGATAGCTGTTCTAAGGTGATCAAATGCATCCTGGCCTCCTCCTGTAATTGGATAAGCAAAATCTCACTTCCTGTATTCATTATCATGGGAATAGCCACTTTCCCTATGTGAACCTGTATGTAAAACGAGTCATTAGATCCATGTTTAGCCACAAGTTCATTTGTCAGGATTGTGGTATGCTAGTCGGTGGCCCTTTAAATAACAATCTTCTAAAGATGGTCTAACCATTGCAGTTCCAGCATCAGCCAAATGGGTGTCGCTTATGATGCCTTGTATTGGATTGTTTTCTGCTCTTGACACGTTCTAATCAGTCTCGGATTCAAATTGCAAATAAAAAAGGGAATGAAAAATTCCGTGACCTGGACTCAAACCGTGGACCATGCCTGTCACTAGCACTGATCTAACCAATTGAGTTACTGTGGGCATGACTCCAGCTGTTACTATATGCCCACACGAACTTTCATGAAGACACAACCAGCTCAATTGGTAGAGCAAGCCCCCGACTTGCAAATCAGGAATTCTTTTTACCCTTAAACCATCAAATAAATTCGTGAAATTCAACTCAATGAGAAGATAATAATAATACTGAAGAAAATCTTCAAACACATCACAATTACAACTAGAAAAGGGAAGGAAAAATCCCATGTCCTGGATTCAAACTAGGGACTATGCCTATCACTGACACCACTCTAACTGATTGAGCTACTGTGGACATGAACTGCCAAGCTGTTACACTATGCCCACAAGGACTTCCATGAAGCCACAATCAAGCCACATGCAATTGTATCGGGTCTTGCCTATCTTTGAAGCCATCGTCTTGCCTACCTTCATCTGTTCTTGGTTTAACCTATTAGCATATTGTCACGTTTTCCCTTTCCCTTTCCCTCGTAAAATTCCAGTTCTGCCTTAATTAGGCATTCTGATGCCGTTTTAAAACAAACCATGAAGTACATTTTCCTTTATTAAATATTGGTCTGAAAAGAAAAATAAAATTATTTTATGTAGCAGATTATTCTTTATATCTAATATTAATATGCTTTAGAGGAGGCATCTTCCATTGCTTTTTAAATGGATAGTTGGCAAGTTCATGATTATATTTATTTGGTTTTTAAATGTTAATATTTCAAGTTTATGTATCTGTAATTTGAATTGTAATGTGGTAGCTAGTAGAGTTTTTTTTAATTCATATAATTAAGAGGAAAAAATACAGTAGTTTCAAAGTCATTAAATATTTTAAAATTAATTTTTTCTGTTTGAAAAAAAAAAAAAAAAAAAAAAAAAGCAAGCCGTGATTCAGAATTTGTTGCACAAGTGGCTTTTAATATTTGATTTTTTTATAGGATTGTTTGTCAGAATACAATAGAAGATAGAATTGTAGCTTTACAGGAAAGAAAATTATCCTTAGCCAAAAATGTGTATCAAGGAAATGATAATAGGCAGAAGTTGACACTAGATGATATGAAATTACTTTTCAATATTTCAAAATGATGTATATGAAATATAGATAATTTTGTATATATAAATTATTTTTTTGATCAATGTAATCTTTAATTTTATAGACTAATTTTACCTTAAAATGTTCTATTGAATGTTTTTATAGTGCCTGGGACGAAAGAAAAAGGAACCTGATGCATTGTTTCACTGGTCTTTTTATTATTGAATCATTATTATCTCCAAGTCTATTCTCCTTTAAATAGTTAAAATCATTATATATTATGATTCTAGCTTGAATGTTTTCCTAGAAAAAACAAACTTATCAGCGAGCGAAGGCCACCATTTTCAAAAATTCTGAATAAGGCAGACGTCTGCAATTGATAAGCACTCATATTATGCATGCACCAGTTTCATTTTTCTTTTGTGCCAGGCACTCTAATCTGTTTTGTAAAAACATTACTTATTAAAAGTTTTTTTTATTAAAGTACAATGTATTTATTTATTTATTCAAATTAAAAAAAAAAAGAATTCTTTATTTATTCTTTGATCCCAGCAATTCCCATTTTATACTGGGTAATTCAAAATGATGGACTCAATTTAATATATCTTTGTTTCTTGAAATATAAATTGTATATGAATAATATAAACCTATCAGCAGAATACAAAACTTTGAATCTCCTCTCTCTGTCAGTATGTAGATTATTCATACACAACTTATATTTCATGAAATAAAGATGAATTAAATAGAGTCCATAAGTCCATTATTTTGAACAATTTTGTATAAAATGGGAATTGTTGGGATCAAATAATAATTTATTTTTTTTTAAATTTAAAAACCAACAGTTTTTCAAATTAAAAAAAAAAATGCCTCATTCTATCAAATGAAACCATAATTTATGTAGAGGAATGTGTAATTGCTTTAAAAAAAGTAGACTCCACCTACTCAGACTCACTGATTTTGATAAAAATTCTCTGAGTAGCTTTCACCCTAATTAATACCCATGCAAAACCATTTAATGCAATTTTCAAAATTTTCTGAGGAAAAAAATTCATAAAGTTGCCATATATTCTCAAGTATAGGTCGCATAATTTTGTACCCAATTTTGAGTGAAAAACTGGGGTGCGACCTTTACTTGAGCCTAGTCAAAAATACCTGTCGATATGCAATTAAACTTGTTTCAAGATGGCATTTTTTTTTTTGTTGTGATCTTTAAGTGATGTAATAAGCATTATCAGTTATGATATGGTTTACATTTAAGAGGAAAAAAATTTATACCAAAGTTTACTCTAAATTTGGAGATGTGACCTATAGTTGCACACAACCTATAGTCGATAGTATATGGTAGTTATCAATGTCTGCACTTTAAAAATGTTTGAATTGTAGAGTAGGATTCTATTAAGGTGTTGGAATCTTGTTTTGCAGGATGGTTTCAAATCCCAACTGCAATAATTATAATAGTTTTCCTCCCTAAATTCAATTTAAAGTAATATGTATGGGAATGTGTAATTCATTTACTAAAAAGAATATCGATTTTACGATTTGGTACCATTATTTTTTTTTATAAAATGCATATACGAATGATCCACAGTGAAAATAATAAAAAGCCTTATCCCCCCCCCCCTCCCATGTAAATACTCTTATAAATTTTGCAACTTTTGGGATAATATTTAACTCTCACAAAGATTAAATAATTATTGCACCATGCACATACTATTAATTACAGGGTGATTCAAAATGATGTCCGGCATTTCAAAATTTTACTGTGGATTTATTTTATAACATAAACTAACCAGACTGGATTTAAAATGCAGGATAACTCAACTATTTATTGATTCTAGCATTACAAATTTTCTATGTGACTCCCTTGAGAGTCAAAATGATAGTCAATCTCATCCCAAACTCCTTTCAGCACGTCTGCTGTTACTAGACCGAGAGCATTACTAATTCAATCGTCTCCTCAACACGTGCCACACAGTTGTTTATGGAAATTGCAGTTCACGACTAGCTTTACGAGTTGATTTCTGCGGGCTATGGGTGTACGTGGCCCTTACTGCTTCCACCTTTTCTTCACTTACACGTGGCCTTCCCGTGCTTTTGCGTTTACAAAGACTGGAATCATCCAGAATGGAATCTGTCTTGAATTTATTCACTAGTTTGGTTATTAGTGGAAATTATTATGGTGTTGAGCCGCCTTTTGTATTCATTACAGTTCAACTTCAGCCTCCAATTGGTGAACTAAATTAAATGCACTGAGGGCCTTCTGTAGACAAATTTTAACGTGGGCAAGATGGCACTACAGCAGTATCATCTGCAAAAGTGTATAATTTGCATTAACTGGGTTTCGGAAAATAGTGCACAAGTAGTTGAATAGTTAGTCACTGCCTGGGACTGCCTTCTTCAGATTCTTAATAAGACTCCCCATCTCTCTAGTTTCGATTTGATCTCCAGTGATTGCTGTGGCATTTCATAGTACTTCATAAGACTGATTTCCACAGTTTCAGTATTTTCGGGATTGCTAATCACAGGTGTGACAAACTGCTCCAAAAGTGAATCCGCGGTAAGATATGCTTTGTCCAGATCACCGAGCATCTACTTGCCTGTTGGGGTCAAAGTGGTGAAAGTTTGCCCACAAGGCACGTACCATGCTCCAGATGGAGTTGTTGTGAGTCGTCAAGTTTTTAACGATTTTCACTCCATCTTTCATTGCAAAGAGTTTTTATCTCCTCATGGACTTTTTACAAAAAGTCTAATGCATTTCGTCTTGATCCAAGGTTCATGATAGTATTGCCATAGCCTGTTGGATCTTATTCCTTTGAACAATCAGGTTATGAATACCTGGAGTGAGGTCACTGCTTTTATTATATAGTAACCAGAGGTGAAATCGAGGTGATTAGGAGGCTTGCCACTCCAGAGAAAAGCATTAGCTTCGACAACATCCTTGGTTTGCTTCGTGATGGCTTCAGTATAAAGCGGGTTTCACAAATTCCTTGCGGCGAGCAGATCTGGGCGCGGCGCGGCATCCGCCTGGAGCGCCGTACCGCAGACCGTTTCACAAATAATTCCAGCCGAGCGGTTGAGTGCCGCGTGTCGTCCACAGAGCTTGCGGACGAAATTCGTCGTGTTGAACCTGGGCGGCTGCGGTGGTGGCAGCGGCGGCAGTGGCTCAGCCATTCAGAAAAACTAAATTACATGTAAATTCTGGGAAGGCAATAGCATGTACCATGCACAAACATAGAATTAGAGTTAGGGGCAGTTTGAACCTGCACATTGGCCGACTTCATTTCAGTCGAGAATAGAATAAACACGGCAAGCGGGCGATTAATGGTGGACAAACAAGGAGTTGATGTTGTGATTTGTATGACGTCTTAACCACCGACCAATCGGATTGGAGCAGCAGATGCAAATACTTGCTGTGCCGCATTTTTTCGTAAAACGAGAAGCGTTTGTGGTAATCGCCAACTATCTGCCGCTTTTTTATTTGTGAAACCCGCTTAATGGTCGAAGTCATCCTTACAGCACACAATGTTAGGCGGGGTGTTACAATCTATAAATTCCTTGAGGCGTGCGGATCTGGACGCGGGGCAGCGTCCACCTGGAGCATCATACCGCAAACCATTTCCCAAATAATTCGAACCGTGAAGTTCACTGCCGTGCCTCGTTTGCAGAGTAGGCGAACGAAGTTCGGTGTGTTGAATTTGAACGGTGGTGGGAGTGGCTCAACATGTAAATTCTGGGAAGGCACGTACCACATTATATACATAGTAGTAGAGTTAGGGGCAGTTTCAACCTGCACATTGGCAGAGTCCGTTCCAATCGAGAATAGAATGAAAACCCGAAGCGTGTGATCAATGGCGGACAACCAAGGAGTTGTGGCTTGTGATGACGTCCTAACTCTGACCAATCGGATTTTTGTGAAATGTGAAGCGTTTGCGGTTATCACCAACTACAGTATCTGTTGCTTTTGGAAGCGGTTCCGCGAGGTTCACGGCGCTTAAGAGTCCCCTGAAGAGTTTCCAGTTTTGCTGATGGCTCACTTTTTCCTTCAAATTGATCTCAACGTTTTCCAATTAGAGGGTCATGGGCGTCTCTTTGTCAGAAGAAAGGTCGTCAATCGTTAAGATATTGTAAGGTTTATAGAAACCTTTCTATAGTGCAATGTCCTTTTGATGAAATTAAGCATCATTCACAAGGCAGCAGCGATGATGTCATCCCGACATTGCATATACTGGGTGTCCCAAAAATGACTGATGGATTATGAAAATCAAAAAAACGCCGGAATGCGATAGATATGTATCGTTTGCATCCTTATGCTTAGGAAACCAGGGAATTTTATCCCACCAAATTTCAAATTTAGTTAACATTTTCACCCACAGGTGGCGCTGCAGGCGATCTGTACTGCATGTGAGACAATTCCACGTGACATGTTTGAACGGATGTCTGCAAATTTTTGCCTGAGACTGCGCCACGTTGTTGCAGCAAATGGGGGTTACCGTACATTGAAAATGTCATTGTTTAGTTTTTTGCAACAGTCCTTGCAACATTTTCATACCGGGTTTTATATTTTCATAGTTTTCAGCGCCATCTGTGGGTGAAAATGTTAACTAAATTTGAAATTTGGTGGGATAAAATTCCCTGATTTCCTAAGCATAAGGCTGCAAACGATACATATCTATCGCATTCCGTCTTTTTTTTATTGATTTTCAAAATCCATCAGTCATTGTTGGGACACCTGGTATCTGTAGAGACTCGTACCATTGTAATTCTTCGTTCTAGATTGGGTGCTTCACATTAAGGTCACCTCTGGAGTTCTTCAGCTTCGTCAAGGGTGTTTAGATGAACTGTAGATTTGGCGAAAACTGTTCCAACCAATGTGATGGGAGAGATAAGATGTGTTTATTTCATCTAAACAGACCGCAACAATGTGCTGGGAATTGCATCAAAATTTGGTGGGAATTTTTTTATACTTAACAACGGAATGTACGAGGACGTGAGGCTCCACCTGCTGCACACGAATATGCTTTCTGTTCAGAGGGGGAAGCAATAAATAGAACTGAATTTAAGAGGTGACACTTAAAAAAACCTCAAACATAAGAATAGACGTGGCTCGTTTAAAGAACTTTTATTTTTGGTTTAAGAATGAAATATTTATTTATGAAATACAAAAAAAAAATTATACAAAAGAATATTCTATACAATATGATTCAATTGAGGAATTAGCATTGTGATCTCCATTACAAAGGAAATATTTCTCAAAATAAATAATAAAAAAAAAAATATTTAAAAGTACGTTGATACAGCAAAATACTGTAATGAGAAGTATCAATCGCTACAGTGTGCGCATTGAGTTTAAATATCTAAATATTCATTAAGACAGACTAATTCCCTATAAGGAACAGGAAAGAAATTTCAAATTCCATGTATGTCTAAAGGAAGACTATGAAGTAATAGTTAATTATTAATAAAAAACTGAAATGTGCAGCATGGCGTTCCTTACACGCGTTATTGTTGAAATAGTATCAAAAGATTTTTCATTATTACCTTACGAGTAAACCCGCAAAAATGCTGATCGATAAAGAATCATGGATGCCGCGAGAAAGTGAGAAATTCACCTGTCTGAGTAACAGGAACGAACAAAACAGCGAGCCGCAGGGTAGAAGCAGTTTACAAGGCATTGGCAACTGAAGGCCTATGGAATGAAATGAAAGTTGAACGCCATGGCTGCGCTGGTAAAGACGTGGAGGACCAAGAGGGAGTAGGACTGGTCAAGTCCGAAGCTGGAAGTGGTCTGTCTGAATAAAAAAAAACCAGTAATTACGAAAAGAAAACCAACAATAGTGCGACACAACATCCTCGTGGTCACGGAAATTATTCGCGAGGGACAACTGCTGCAGACAGCTATTATCACGTGGAGATTTTTATTAACATTTGTTTAAACAATACAAACTCAACAATCACTGTCTGCAAACTAAAAAAAAACTTAAAAAAAAATAGAATAATCATTTACAAACAAATATCATTATATCTATTTTTACAAAAAAAATCTGAGTTTTCCCGAACACTTTCTCATACAATATTGTAATGATTGCTCTCATTCAAATATAGGGTGTGACCAGGAATAAATAGATGTTCATGTACTCTTGGTGTGACTGCTACCAAGAAAATTTGGTGTGATCTAATAGCGAATCAACCACACAGAATCTCAGGTCCGATAGGTTCTGTTTATTTACATATGGCAACACCCAGTATAAAGTGATTAAGGCGATTGTCAAGCAGTTTTGGAAAGATACACACTAGACAAGTATAAATAACTAATGAATTTTATTGAAGGCTAAACAAGATGAACATACTTCGGAATAAGAAAACAATTATGTTATCTAGAGAAAGCTTTATTAATTCCTACATTAAAATATTAAATAGCAATTAACAATACAGATCTAATCTATGAGTGGTAAAGTTAATTTCACAAAGTTCACAAAACAATTCAATGAACAGTAAATTACAAAAGTTCTCTTTTTTATGATTGGAGGAGGAGTTACCAAGAACCACATGTGCACTCACTGATCTAAATAAGGGCCAACAGATATCACAGTTCTTAACGCAGAGTTCATATGGCTTACTTTTCTGGCTGGACGTTTGAAGAGTTTGCTTCTCATATGTTCGTAAAAAGTAATATGGAACAGTTTTCTACAGGCTTATTTCTATGGACTTTGGTGAGCAATTTGGATGCTCTTGGTGACTCGAATTGCTAATCTTTCAAGAATCAGTTTTGCAAAAATAATTATGAGTTGCAACTTTAAAGAAATAAGAAAAACAACAAATTTACTAAACAAGAAAAAATCGAATTTACAAGGAACAAGACAGATACAGGGTGACCCAAAAGTCCGGAAAAACATCGTCGCAACTCAATAATTCACACACGCATGTAGATAAAAAGATTCTGAATATGGCAGATACATGTTACCAGATGGAATCTTTCAATGTTGCTTGTAATGTGGATTGGTCGCGATACACTTTTGACTTCAGGTATCTTCATAGCCACAAGGCGTCAGATCGGGTGATTTGGGTGTCCGTGCAGGCCCGATCGACTGAGGACACGATTCTCCCCAATGTTGAGCTGAGCAGTCGTTGCACTGGCGTAGCAATATGCAGTGGTGCTCTTTCTTGCATAAAGGCAACAGCATCACTTCTTTAAATGGTGTTGGCTGGGAGGAGGGGCTCAAGCGAATTTCGGACTGACGAACTTACTTCAGACGAATTTAACGTGCAATATACATCACAGTACATTAATTTTATAGTATATATAGTAGAGTTCATTATACAATACATTAATTCACTTTTTATTTGAATTTTCCGTCACCAAAAACTCATACGAAAGTGAACTTTCAAAAAGTAGTCCGTCCACCTTCCGTCCATGCCTGTTTATATTATTTATTGAAGACACGGATAATAATGAATCCAGTGGTGGCTCGTCCATAGGCACTGCGGTACTGCAGCACCCCCAGTTTCACTTTCGATATCGATAAAATTCAATATAATGTCTTTTTTTTCTTTAATACTATTCTTATACATGTATATTACATGATCCTTAAGCTTAATGTCGCTTGCTATTCTCTAGTTCGTGAAAAAATTAAAATTTTCTGACGCAGCATCCCCAGAAATTTTAGCTACGAGCCGCCACTGAATGAATCAGATTTTGAAGTTTTTAATTCTAAAGATCCAGATTATGCATATTTAAAAATATAAAAAGTAAAGAGGTTTTTCTGTATATTTTTGCATACTTTATTTCTCGTGAAGAGTCAAAAATGAGGATCGCATTATACAAGAGGATGGTATTTTTACTGTTTTTTTTTAGGTTCTAAAAGTGGAATCACGTTATACAAGAAGCGCATTATAGTAGAATATTTTCGGTAGACCAAGAACCCCTTGCACTAACGAAATTTTTTTTTAGGAATTTCTCAATGTACTGATGCTTGTGCATCCAGTTTATACCATCTTCATCTTTTATAAACTTCACAAACAGAAATTTTCTCAAACTTCCAAGGATCTTGATTTTGAAGGTGCTTGCAATTTAATTGACCACAGCTTCTAATTTAGATTGAGATTCTTCGAATACAGCACAATCATCAACTTATACCATCATGACTGCTCGAATGTAGTTTCTTGAAGCCTAACTTCCTAAAAGTCCAATCTAGTTCTCTATACCATTGACGACCAGACTAATAGAGACGATAAAGTGCTTTCTTCAGTTTCCACACAGTAGAAGTTGTTGTGGAAATATACCCAAGAGCTGACTGCAAATAGATGTTGACATCCAAGTCACCATAAAAATTTGCACACTTGACATACAGATGCATGTGGCACCACCCCTTCAGGATTATCAGAACAATAAAGAATATTACAACCAAGGTGATATTCACCACAGGATTGTATAATTTGTAGAAATCGATTCTTGGTCGTTGGCTGAAGCCTTGTGCCACCAGATGCGCTCGATATTTTGCGATTCACTTTGGCTGATCACTGAAGTATTTCAGAGCAAACACCCAGTTAGATCCAACAAGTTTCATACTTCTGGTTGCATGAGTTCCTCAACGACCCCCCGCTCTTTGAAATCTTCAATTTCTATATTCATGACTTCTTGCCAGGAAGAAGCTTGTAGAGATTCTAGAGTATTCTTATAAGAAAATGGTAGTTTGACTTCTACCTAATTTGTTATTGGTCGTTCATTATCTAATGAATTCCTAGAACTAATCGCTCTTCTACCTCGTTCAAACACAACTGTCCCAGCCAGGTTCTTCGTACTGAAGTCAAATGGCAATGGATCATATAATTTGTTGTTAGATTGGCAGTAGTCTTAACTTCCCCTTTCGATTGTAATATCTTTCTGAATCCATAAACATAATGAATGTCATGGCGTCCTATAGATGATAAACAACAATTCTTTCCCATTCATCAATTGTTTTTTTTCTCCGGACTATGGTCGGATCTGAAATGTGAAAAATCATTATTTTCACCTTTGAAGGCAAGGCTGATGTGGATGGGGGTTGGTGACACCTTCCCCTTGATGACAGCCTCATTCGGACCTTTTTCCTGGACATCTTCCTTGAAATCGCCATCAACATCGAAGAAGCTTCTGACTCATCTTTGTAATTTGGAATCGGATTCCAAGTACTTTCGATGTATTGCTTCTTTACATTTTGAAGCACCTCCATTCCAAGCCTGCTCTCATTAAATTTGATATGTTACGATTCCTTGACACTGTTATCATTTGGAAACGAAATTCATAGCCAAGAAGAATGCTGAGATAAGCTCTTCCCTTTAATTTGCTGCGTTTTTGTTTTTCTAGGCGACAGAAAACTACGCATCCAATCTGCTTCAAATGAACCACAGTTTGTTTCCATCCACAACTTGCTGGAAGCAATACCTTCACATGCTTTACTTGCTATATGGTTTCTCAAATATGCAGTCGTTTTCAGCAACCTCGCAATAACGATGAAGTACTCTGGAAGCCTGCAACAATGTTCTAATTCCTTCCAAAAGCGTCCGGAAGACGTTTATGGGGGGGGGGGGGGGGTGGGAAGGAGTATCATGATGCAGTCACTTTACTGCAGACGCTGCTCAAAGTGAGGACCAACAGATGACACTAATTATTGTGACCTTCTACTCACAGTTCTTAACAGTCATATGGTTGCTTCTCTGGCTGGACGTTTACAAGCTGCGATGAAGGTTGCAATGCTGCGAGCTCCTCTGTAGACAACGTGAGATGACAAGTGCTAGTAATACACGCTGGTACACTTTCATGATTGTCATCCTGAACCTGCACGATATACTTGCTTTTGTAGCTCTTTGACCTGGACGAGTGTCTTCTGGGCTAGGTGCTTTGTCGTTTGTCGTCTCTTCGCTCTATATGCTCGTCTCCACTCTTCAGGCGCTCTTCACTCACGCTGGTGGATTGCTTTTGGATTTTACATCTTGGTCAGTTGAAGCTTGGAGAATGATAAGGATTAGGATGCTATGACAACTGGTTGAAGCTGAAGCTTAAATTGAAGCTTTCATGATGATGGTGATCAAAATCTTGAATGATCAAGATTGTCTTTCTGAATGATGAAATCGGAAAGGAATGAAAAGCATCGGAAGTGAATGGTATGAAGTAAGTATTCCTCGAGTGCCCTACCCTTTTATATTGTTTTCTAAATGTCTGGATCATCACATGACCTTTGGCGGGAAAAACCAGGTGGAACCAGCGAAAGCTGGATCGTTTGGCTTGCCTGCTCGTTTCCGGCTAAAATATTCCCTTCTTCCCTCAATTTTGATACATCTGGCTTCTATACGTGCAGACAAGCATGTTCCTCTGTTCCCTCAGATGGACACATGATCTAGCGAATGGCTACAGCAAGCAAAAAATGGTCGAAAACAAAAGGCTTCTCTCTTTCCCTGGTTCGGCGCGAAGAAGGCATGAGCCTCGTGACTGGAATGGCACATGGTAGGTTTTAACTGATGTGGCAAGTGAGCACAGATGTGAGCACTGGGGCGAAATAGCGCTCTCAGAGTGGACAACAAGCTCTTGTTATACAAGGTAGTGATTTGTGCCATTTTACTTCACGGTATGCCTGCTTGGGCTTCCATTTGCAAATCGAGATGGAAAGATCTTCAGACCTTCCAAAATGTTACCCTCCGGTCCATTGCTCAACTAGACAGAAGAGTTGCCAACAATCTCTCTATCTATGAAGATCTGGGGATGACCCACATTGGTTCCTATGTTCAAACACTTCTCAGGAACATGCTGCCCAATATGGAACATCATGAAAATATCCTGGTTGCTGGTATCCTGGACCACTCACTCACTATCAGGGGTTCCCTCAGGTGTCGAAGACCCCGTCATATCTTGGATGTCAATTTCGAGAACATTAACACGGCCGAGTTCCCCAACTACTGGATCTGCTAGATCCTAGTTTTTCGGACTCGCTATTCGTCAATCCACAATCCGATTCTCGTCCCTACCATGAAGGGACTCTTTTCTGGATGACTTAAAGAGGTTCATCAGGCTTCTTTCTTACTTCAGTGTACCTCAGTTGGTTTACTTTTTGGGCGAGCGTGTAAAGTGAGCTAAAGGCTCCTGGACCACTCGTACTAATTTTTCACTACACTGATCGATTGTCGATTGTCGAGTGCTGTAAGATTTCTGTCCAACAGATCTTTTCAGGCCTGAAATCTCTTATTGGCACTTTTTGCGAATTTCCATTCTTGTGCACACGTTTTGCGAGAGTTCGCTTTTTTCATGAAAAAGCACCAACAAACGCGAATTTCCACTCTTTTGCATTTTGGCCAGGAGATCATAATCGCACGGATTCTTATCAGGTGAATAAGGCCGAAATAAAAGACACTATTGCAAGCTATATTTTTATGCGGATGATGCTGCTATACTGACTTGGGCACGCCAGCCTAGTGTTGTTGTATCATGTTTGCAGAAAGCCCTTAAAGAATGTGAAATCTGGTTTAGCAAGTGGCGATTAAAACTGAATGTCGACAAATGCAAAGCAATGTTTATCACTAAGAAGAAAAAGAGAAACCTTGACTCCTTAAAGTTATATGGCAAATACTTGGAATTGGGTTGATAATTATAGATACCTTGGCGTTGTTATTGATTCAAAACTATCATGGAATATGCATGTGACTTATGCGATGAACAAGGCCAAAAAAGCAAAGTTTAGCTTAATTGCTCTGTTGGGTCGTAACAGTGCCCTCAGTGTTGATAACAAACTACTGTTATACAAAATAATTGTTCGTGTCATCTTGCTATATGGCATGCCCGTCTGGGCTACGATTTGCAAGACAAGATGGAAGGAACTCCAAACTTTCCAGAACATTACCCTAAGGACTATTGCATAATTAGATAGGAGAATTGCTCGCAATTACTCCATTCGTAATGATTTCGATATGACCCATGTCGGGAAATGTGTTTAAGAGCTCATGAAAACCGTGCTGCCTATTATGGTAAATCATGATAATGATCTAGTCTCTGGCATTCTAAAACATTCTCTACATAGAAAAAGGCATCGTAATCCAAGACATATCCTTGATGTCAATTTTGATGGGTCAATAATATCATCTTCATACTGGGTTTCATAAATTCTTCCGTTTTTTTTTCTGTGGTTTACTATGTAATATACTCCTAGTTCAGACAATCGTCAATCAAATTTTCCTCCACCAAGAGGAGGCAATTTTCTTTCATACTTTGGATGACCTTTGTGGGTACATCAGGCTTCTTTTCTAGTTCAGTGTATTTCCCTTGGAATATAATTATGAAGGGTGAGATTATGGAAGCTATGCTTCAAGTTCCACACGAATGCAGATACACTACACTGTTCGATTGTCGATTGTCGCGTGCTGTTAGATTCATTTATCGATTGTCGTGCTGTCTTCAGTTCAAATTTTGAATAGTCCATATTGTGAAAATTCAGCGGAGCCTCTGCTGCGGAGGTAAGTCTGTTCTTCACATTTTAAAATTATTATTATCATTGTTTGGGGAAGCCAAACTCGGATCAAGTCCGGAAGCCAATCCCAGAGGCGGACCCAAAAGAGGGCCAAAGCCCAAGGGACTCAAATGCGAGGGAGGAAAAGTTATGCACTCGTGGGAGTATTGATGTTTGGGTGTAGGAATTTCCTTACTATGTGACAGGTGTTTAGAATTGTGGCTTTCTGTAAGGTTTTTGTTAAGTGTGGGTTTAAATTTAGTGTTGACAGGCTTTTGTGTAGCGAGTGCGGAATAACCCCAGTGGCAGAAACAACGATAGGAACAATGTGTACTCTGTTAACTCCCCAAAGGCGTTTTATTTCATGTGCAAGATCCATATATTTAGTGATTTTGTCAGTGTATGTCTTTTGTAAATTGTGTGTGTTGGGGATGGAGATATCAATTATGTAAGTCACTTTGTTTTGCTTATCTACTAGTGTAATGTCTGGTCTGTTATGAGGGATAGTTTTGTCAGTGATTATAGCTCTGTCAAAATATAGTTTATGTGTGGTGTTCTCTAAGACAGTGTCGGGGATATATTTATAGTAAGGAGTGTGAATGTCCCTTAGCTTGTGTATCTTAACTAGATGTTGATGTATGATGTTGGCTACCTGGTTATGTCTGTGTAAATAATCTGTTTGCGTGAGTATTTTGCAACTGGATATGACGTGTTGGATGGTTTCCTCTGCGATATGGCATTTCCTGCAAGACCCGTCAGTCGAATCTTTGATAATATGTTTTCTGTAGCTTTTAGTGTTAATAACCTGGTCTTGTATGGCAATCATGGTTCCTTCAGTTTCCCCAAAGAGTCTCCCTTCACTCAACCAAAAGTTCGACGCTTTTTTGTCGACGTGTGGCTGGTTGAGGTCAGAAGGATGTCTACCGTGGAGTTGCTTTCCGAGCCATGATTGAAGTTTAGTGCATGTTGTAGGAATGTTATGGGTGTTCTGCATGCTGTTCAGATTCAGAGGTGTGTATTTTGTATCAGCCATGCAGACTGCTTTGTGTAATGGTGATGTGTGTTGTTTAGAGTAAAAGAATTCTCTGAGTGACTGAGTCTGTTTCTGGTGTAGATCTGTTATGTTAATAAGACCTCTGCCTCCCTCTGAACGAGGCAGGGTGAGTCTTTCAATAGCTGTGTGTGGATGGTGCTTTCTGTGCTTTGTAAGCAGTTTACGTTGTTTCCTTTCAAGTCCCTCAAGATCTGTGTGTGTCCACTGTATGATTCCAAAGGAGTAGGAGAGTATGGGTGTGGCATAAGTATTGATGGCCTTGATTAAATTTCTGGAATTTAAATGCGTTTTAAGTATTGTCTCTAGCCGATGAAGATATTGTTTAGTGAGTGTATTCTGTATGTGTTTGTGCTCCAGAAGCTTGGCTTGCTTAAATCCTAGATATTTGTAAAATTCGTCATTTTCCATAGCAGCAATGTGATCTGGTTCATCTAATGTGAAGCCCCCTTCCCTGAGTACTCCATTTTCAATGTGAATGGTTTTGCATTTGTCCAACCCAAATTGCATTCGTATGTCTTTTGAAAAGGTTTGTGTAATGTCAAGTAATTCGTGCAGTTGTGTTTGTGTGGAGGCGTAGATTTTCATGTCGTCCATGTGGAGTAAGTGTGAAAGCATGTAGTGGCAGCTTTTATTATGTTTAATTGTGTAGCCGTAAGTTGTGCTATTCAGTCAGTTGGAAAGTGCATTTAGTGCAAGACAAAACCAGAGTGGGCTCAGTGAGTCACCCTGGAAGATGCCCCGGTTTATCTGTATTTTGTCAGTCGTGATGGTTTCACTGTTGAGTGTGAGGTGTAATGTAGTTCTCCAATGCAGCATTGTACTTTCTAAAAATGTGATAAGTGTAGGGTTTATTTTATATAATCGTAGTGTATATAAAAGCCATGAGTGTGGGACACTATCAAAGGCCTTTTTGTAATCAATGTAGGCTGCATGGAGGTGTCGATGTTTATTGTGAGTTTGCCGTAGGACCACACTGTCTATCAGGAGTTGCTCCTTACAACCCATGCGATTTCTACGGCATCCCTTTTGTTGCTCAGTGAGAATGTTGTTTGTGTCTATGTGTGTCTAAATTTTGTTTGCGATACAGGCAGTTATTATTTTGTAAAGTGTAGGCAGGCATGTGATAGGTCTATATTGTGTGGGATCTGTAGTGATATGTGACTTTGGTACCATGTATGTTATTCCTTGTGTGAGGAAATGTGGCAATGTCTGTGGTGTTTGCAAAGTGTTGGAGATCTGTTTTGCAAGGATCAGATGCAAACAGGTGAAGCGCTTATACCAGAAGTTCTGAATCCTATCTACACCTGGAGCCTTCCAATTGTGAGTACGTTTAATGACTTGTGAGAGTTCATCATAAGGCATGTTTGGTAGTGTGGATGCTAATTGCTCCTCTTCCCTGATCCAGCTAGCTTCCCTATTATGTTCAACTGAGACAGACCAAAGAGACGACCAATAATGTTGGAGTGCTGTTTGTGTTGGCAGACCAGTGTTTTGTGTCTGTGTATAATCTTTGTTTAACTGCTTATAGAATGTCTTCTCATTGTTTGCGAATAACTTGTTCCTCTGTTTGCGCTGAGTGCATGTTTTGTATCTCTTCAGGCGTTGTGTTTTTGCAGCTAACTTTTGTTTTAATGTGTCCATATATTCTGTAATGTGTTGATTGTGCTGCTCATGTCTGGTGTGTGTTTTAGTTTTCTTAAATAACTGTCTGAGGCGTTTGTTCTGCTTTGATAAAGTGTTGTTTTTAGTGTACTGTGTAAGTCTACCTAACTGCTTGCGGATTTCGTCAATCTCAGACTCAATCCGCTTTTGCCATTTAGGTTTCTGTTGGGTGTATAATGTTTGTGTGTTCTTATGGATTGGTTTCCTATCCAGTGTGGATATAACTGTAAGAGCTCCAGCGTAAATAAGTAGGTGTATGTATTCTAAAGATAGATTTTCTTCAATGTATTGTGGTAAGATATATGTGTTCATGTAAGATAAAATTTCCCCTGTTTTGCTGTTTATGTTTATTTTAGGTATACCTGATCTTTGTGTGGGATCTGTTCCCGTGTAAACTGTAAGGTATCTTTGTAGGGTGTCATTTAATGTTTCAATAAGTTTGGTATTCATGTTGTGTTGTGGATAAATATCATGGTGAAGTTCATTGTTGAGTGTGTGTTCTACAAGTTTATTAGTGATGTCAATGTTAGTGTTTGATTCTGTGTGTTGAGTGTCGGTTTGTGTAGATGTCTCGTGTTCTTGTAGCTGCTGTGCAACTTCTTGCTTTATTTTCTGTAGCGTGGGTAAGGGTATTAAATTGTTCATAACAATTGTGCGACGCTGATCTGCAATGCGTTGTTCAGTGACTGTGATGTGAGGATATGTCTCTTTGAAAATGTTATATAAACGTTGTCTGTACGCTGCAGTGTCAGTTTCCAATTTAGTAGTAGGCTCGCATGATAAAACAGTTTATGTCATTGGTCCGTTTCATGCGTTGGCGTGGCTTGCCTGCCTTAGTAGTCGAGGGCAAAGAAGCTCTTGAAACACTAGGGACAGGTTGTGGCATTGCAGTAGCCGAACAGGGGTTGGTGCTGCTTTCGCCACCAGTGGCCCTGGGAGATTGTGGCATATTTTTCGAACGTGAGCCTCTGCCTAACCCACGAGCGCGGACCTTGGTAACCCGGGTGACGTCCGAGCCGGTATCAGATAACGCACTAGCACTAATCATAGTGATCACCAATAACTGGATGGTCCTGTTAGCCATCTCCATCATCAGCAGGCCCTTGGTTGATGTAATCAGCTCTTCAGCCCTACTGGGTCATCTGGACCCTCAAGATTAATCTAAGGGTAGAGCAGATCAGACCTGTTAACCAGGGCCATCTCTCTAAGATGTTGCCCCCCTCGCACGACGCGGACGTAGGACCACACGAGGGTTATTATTATTATTATTATTATTATTATTATTATTATTATTATTATTATTAATTTTATTACTATTATTATTATAAGGCTTGTTCAAGAATTTTTGCCTGCTGGTCCGTAAGTAGTTTATTTGTCAACTGATTTTCAAAATTTTCTATCTGATACTTGCATTTATTTGTCCAGTTACGGACCAGGAGGCAACAATTCTTAAACAAGCCTCGTAATACTAATTTCATATAATGTGATAACTAATAATAATAATAATAATAATAATAATAATAATAATAATAATAATAAAATTGTGTCTGAAAAGCTGTTGTAGAGACATGTTTTTTTAAAAAAACTTACGATTTGGTCAGAGAAATGAGACCGTCGATGTCAGGGAAAGTCGGGGATAGTCATGGAAATGAGATACAGATTTTCTGTGGGAACCTTGTATGTAGATGCTGGATTTCTTTCTCTTCAAACCACTTATTTGCTTTGCGCGATGGCATGGGGCATAGTCATCTTGGAAGATGAATTCCTCATCACCGAAGTGATCCTCTGCTGTTTGTATGACGTAGCTGTCCAGGATTTGCACGTAAACCTTGCCTGTCACTGTTTCTTTAATAATCTCCATCTCGCCAAGTCCTTTACTGGACATTGAACCCCACACCATGATTCCTGAGGGAATTTTGTTTTACACAGGAGGCACGTCTGATGAAATTTTTCAGAAACCTTTCTTCTGACCATATGCTCTGTATAATCTCCATAACCTAGACAAAAGCGAAACTCGTCTGTGAACAGAACTTGTTTCCAGTTATCAGTACTCCAATCTTTGTGAGTTTTGGCCCATTTCAAGCGTCTTGATCGGTGGGATGCATTCATGTACGGTTTTGTTTTAGCTCTCCGTGTTTTATACCCTTTTTCTAAAGTCGTCGAATTGCTGTCCTGTCTAAGACATGAACACCACATGCTTTTCATTGAGCATTAAGTTTACGTGATGACGAAAAGCGGGTTTTTTTAATGATTGACAAAGCTCGGTCATCCCTGCTGATTGTCGCACGAGGCCTTCCACTTCGTGGCAGTTCTTGTAATACTTTTTGTTGCATAAAAACTTGTGAGCACTTTCGAAACAGTTCCTTGTGAACATCGAAGGATTGCTGAATTTCAGTTTGTGTTTTTCCATCCTTATGGTGTCCCAGAATGGCTTTCCGGCGATCAGCATCAAGTTCTTTAGTTTTGCCCATTGTGAAGGTATATAACATAATATAAATCAACGACCGACATTTATATTAAGCAATAAGCACTTCATTGGATAAGATAATTCTTATTCAAATTATAATTTGCATATATACCGTGATTTATCATTAATATTTCAAATTTTTGTCAATGCCTGTGCAATATTCCAAACTTTTGCCACTCCCTGTTTCCGAAAAAGTAACGTTCCGTTTGTTTTTTCTAACAAGCTGACTATGCAAGCAGAGTATTAAAAAGAATGTTTCTTTGTGAATTATAAAAGCATCACAAAAGTTCCCAAAATGTGATCTGTTTTACGCAGACGACATCAAATATATCGAAGATATTAAATTTAGTGAACTATTCTAAACTTTTGCTGGGGGGGGGGG
>JAHWFO010097865.1:1352156-1374064 GCA_023313115.1 Rhysida immarginata | reverse complement strand
ATTTCCACGCAAAAATGAGAAAATGGATTTTCTTGAATTACAGCGCCATCTACCAAAAATAAAAAAAAATGTTTCAGACAAAATGTACGTAGTTTTTTATGTAGGACCTGAATCTGCAATAAAAAATAGGGGTTCCCATTTGAAATTTTAAAGTTGCCCCCCGCCCCACCCCCAGGGGCCGGGGGGGGGTGGGCTAATTTTAGCACCAGCAGATGCCCCCTCGAAAATAATCAACTTTGGATTATACGCATTTTTTCGTGTGAAGCTTATTTTTCGAGTTATTCTGCTTTGTCAACTTAAAATTTACACCCTGTATAAAGCGACAAATATCTGTGGAAGCTTCTAGAATTCCTTCCGCTGTGAGAATGGCAGTTTAAGCGATCTTGAACGTGGTCAAATAGTTGGAGCTCATCAGCTAGGTCATAGCATTTCGAAGATAGAGACAAGTTTGGATTTTCATGTCTGTCATTTTAAGGGTGTTTCATGACTACAAGATTTCTGGCAAAACATCAAACAAACAAATATCGCTGTAAAAATACACTTTATAAACGTGGTCAGCACCGACTGGCAAGAGCTGTTTCCTGTGATAAGCATGTAATGCTGCCTCAAGTAATACTGGAATTTGATGCTGGTGTTTCTGCAAATACAAGCGTGTATATTCACTCTTGATCGATTGAATGGTATCTTCCTCAAGTGAGGGTGGATTTGATATGCACTCTAAATTCGCCGAAACATATTCTCGACATCAACGAACTCGAAGAACTTCTCACTGGTGATATTCCAGATGACTTGACAGGCTGTGCAACATTCCCTTTTATTTAGCAGCTGATGCTTAACCCAAGTACCCGTGATGAATACATGATACACAGATATGTGCTTCACCTGGGCTGAAAACATGCCATTGATAACTGGAAACGGACAGCCTGGTCTGACGAGCTACATTTCTGAATGTTTCAGCCTGACAGAAGGATGTGTGTGTAGAGAAAACTTCTGGAAACCACGGACTCCATATATCAACAGCGACATGCTCAGATAGCATTGGATGGGCCGTAGCACATCTGTAAATGCTTCTGACATCTGAATGCTATTTTTGCATGCTTTCTGAGAGATTACATCCATTAATGTCCTGCATTTATTGTGAAGGCTTTCTTGGCTTCTTCCAACAGGACAATGTGATATCTCACAGGTTTACAGCTATCAGATTATGGTTAGATAAATAATCTCAACTGAATTTGGGGTCTGGGCCATCTCAGTTACCAAATTTCAACATTACCCATATCTGGGATGCCAAGCAATGCGCTAAGGAACATAATTGTAGACCATTCTGCAGGAAGTGTGTTCGCTATCTACAGAAAACTGTCACTTTAGTTCGTGGATGCTTTGTCCTATATTTGCAGTTCAGGCTTGTGTACCACTCTTTCTGTCAGTTCGGTGCATTTCTACATGCTTATATTAGCAATCTCCCCAGAGCCTGAACTCTTCTTTCAGCCTCACTTAAGATTAAGGTTGCTTTTTTCTCCCTTTGGTACTGTGTGATTATTTTTAGGAATATGATGGCAAATGACGAACAGCAAAACTGTGACTTGCAAAACTCACAGCAAGTTAGTGTGACAGATCAAGGCTGACATAATCTGAAAATTCCTCACTATCAATGGAAGTCAGAGGAGGTATTATAATATGAGATTCGCAACATAGATGTGATGTATGATCTGGATCACTTTCAAGAAGACCTAAGAGGAGCCAACTACTTCCCAGAAAAGGTAATCAGACTAAGAAAAAAGCAAAATAATCCATAGAATGCTTATTGTTTTGCTTCTGCCCCACAACACTGAACACGATCAGTCATTGAAGAACATCGTTCGTATTGGACCACTGGCAGTGCTAGTACAGGTTTTTCGAGGAAACAAGAAACCACCACAGTGCTACAACTTTCTGCGATTTGGGCACATATACACTCACTGAATTATAACCACCCGCTTGGTAATGGGAGTAGACACCCTTCGCCGCTATAACTGCTGCTAGGCGTCGTGGCATGGACGCAAGAAGTGCGCGGTATGTATCAGATGGTATGGCAGTCATTCCCCTTGAAGCGCTGTCCACAGAGCTTTGAGAGTCATAGGTGGAGGGTCCAGCTGCCGTATATGGCGATCAAGTTGCTCCCACAGATGTTCGATTGGATTGATGTCCGGCGAATTAGCGGGCCAAGGGAGCACTCGAAAGTCAGTAGAGTCTTCCTCGAACCAAGCCAGAAGGAGACGTGCCTTGTGGCAGGGTACATTGTCCGGCTGGAACACACCATCACATTGGGGGAACATCGTGAGCTTGTACGGGTGCACCTGCTCCGCTACGATTGACATATAGCCACAGGCATTCAAATTGCCCTCTAGACGAATCAGTGGACCTAACTGCTTCCAACAGAAGATCCCCCACACATGCACACTACCCCCACCAGCCTGTTTCCGGCCCACAATAGCCTCCTGCAGTCTCTTTTCATGGCGTTCACGACGCTCTCGCCATCGCCCGTCAATCTTATGGAGCCAAAACCTTGACTCGTCGGACATCAATCCAATCAAGGCCTGTCTGTGGTCCAATGGCGGTGCTCACGTGCAAAGTCTAGGCGTCGTTGACGATAACCCCTGATCAACATGGGTGCAGCAACCATGCGTCGACTGTTCAGGCCCATCCGTAGCAGGGTGCGATCAACGGTAATGTCGGATACACGTATGTTGGCACCACTGTTGAATCTGGTGGTCAGTTGATGGACTGTGGCTCTCCTGTCACCTTTTACGACTCGTCGTAGGCGCCGCTCACCCCGTTGGTCGATGGCTCGTGACCCTTTATAGTGATGGCGTTGGGACGCGATTTCTGTCCCTGCTGTCCACCCTTTGTACACCTTCACTACAGCGGACCGTGAACAGTTCACAAATTGCGCCGTTTCGAAGATGGTGCCACCCTTGCTGCGATAACCTATTATCATCCTTTTTTGGATGTCCGTTAAATCCGGACGTTTACCCATCTTGAGGCTCGTGCACCTGCCGTTTGATGCACCAGCTTTAAAGCTTTCTCTGCCGTTTCAGCCTGTTAGGGCGAACCATGCGTGTGTCTTGTACGGGTGTTGGTCATAATTCATTGATATGACTGTGTACATGGGCTGTACGAAAGATCCTCATTAGTATAACAAATGTGCAGAGAGACCTCAATCAAGAGAATGTCCCAAGATTAAATGACAAAACCATTCAAAGTGAACAAGATGTGGAGCCACTCAAGCTACTCAAAGTGTCCAAAGTATCCCCATGTTAAAAGGATGCGTATAGCATAAATGATCCCGAACAAATCCTTTGCAGTTACTGTGTCTAGATCAGCCTCAACATCAACGACTTGCAAGCTATGTATAAGCAACTTGGAAGATATGTTATTGTTTACTGAACTAAGTGAAGGTTTCCCAAAAATGAGTGGTCTCCTTAGACCAATTAAAGGCAACATGACTACACGATATAATATAATTAATAGAGATGAACTTCTGTGTGTCATATGGCATGCTAGGGGGATTCCCCGTAAGCGTATTGAGTTTCACAACCATCTGATGAAGCAGAAAATTGATGTTGCTTTCCTCAATGAAACTCGCCTCTAGCGAAGCCACGACTTCAAGCTTCCTGGTTATTGCGTATACTCGAGGCCAACCAAAAAGACAGGCCTCGAAGCGGAAAAGTCACTTGACCATCTGGGTCCTAGCAACAATCCAACTTTCATTGTTTCCAACAAACGGAAAAACACTGATTGTTACAGTTATTTGCATTTGCTTTAACGCACTTTTCAAAATAATTAACGCAGTTTTCATTGGAATTAACGCATTTTCAAAACATTTAACGTAGTTTTCATTGGAATTAACGCAAGTTTCATTGGAATTACCATAATCTTTAGAAAATTTAACACTTTTTTGGGGGTAAAATTTATTTAATTTTTACTGCTTTTTAAAATATTTTTAGCGTCGTTGAAATGAGTTAACAGCATATACAGAGTTGGCTTATAATTTTTTATATAAACTCACAATGTATTAGTAAAAGTTTACTGAATTTACAACTATCACACTCCACAGTATGTATACAAAAATTACAATTTACTGTAAAATATTAAAAAATAAACAAATGCTGTTAAAATTGTAAGTTACTGTAAATTATAGTAGGAGTCATAATATTTAATCAGGAATCATCTATATTTTTTTAATCTCAAATTTAGAGCAACAGGTCTGCACGAGGTCCATATAAAAAAAGTCACTAATGAAGAACGTTAACTGATCATCGAACACGTAGTAAATGAAGGAAAAACTCATAAAGAAGTTTATATACTTTCAGTTTAATTGATCCAGCTATTATGAAAACTTTTGTAACTAACACAACAAATTGCTTCGTAAAACTGTCAGGTTGCAAACTTTTTTAAAGTGAAGAATGATACAGTTTCATCAATTGTACGTTCTTTTCTGAAAAAGAACCGATCCAAAGGGAACATAGAGGAGGACGGTCGTCTAAGCTCACCACTACAGAGGAAGATACCTTGATCAATTTTATTTTGGAAAACAACGAAGCAACTTTAAAACACATTAAGCAGTTTTTAGATCAACAGCTAAACGACAAAAACGTTTCAATTACAACTATTCACAGAATTCTTCAGAAAAGAAAAATAACGCTGAAAATTCTACACAAGATCCCACAAGCTAGAAGCACACCTGAAATCATTGAACCCAGAGCTGTGTGCGCGACAACGAATAATTCCACTTCAAGGGTCGAATAATAAAATGATTTACATCGACGAGGCAGGATTTAATTTACACCTGAGGCGCCTTAAGGTAGAAATCTAATTGGTAAACAAACAACTACAACAACACCAATGAACCGTGGAGGAAATATTTCAGTATGTATAGCTCTATCAGAAGAGGATATTGTGCAAGCAGAAACCCGAATATCTCCATTCAACACAGAAGCATTCAAAATATTTTTGACTGCACTTTTTCTTAAAACACCTCATGTTCACCTGATTTGCTTTATGGATAATGTTCCATTTCACAAGACAAGAGAAGTAAGACTACTACACGTATTTCAAGAAAAGAATCACGAACTTTGTTTTTACCTTCTTACAGCCCATTTCTCAATCCTGTCGCAGAGGCATTCAGCAAATGGAAGTCAATAGTTAAATTTGAGCATTCAGAAAACAGGCCACAACTTCTTGACGCAATTCAATAATCCCTTACCAATCTAACTCGTTGATTGTCAGGGATGGATTTTTCATAGCCGTCAGTTTTTGTACCTGCATCCGACAAAGAACAGTGATCTACTGAACTGTCAATGAACAATTATGTAAAAAAAAAAAGCAACTTAAAAAAATAATTTCTTTTACAGTAAATAAAAAAAATCATTTTTTGTACACTTAAGAGTCATATCAAATTTTTATACAATGAAATAACTTAGCCACATTTTAAGATTTAAATTACGTATAATCTTTTTTTGCTGTAAGTAATGGTTTTTATTGTTGTTGTCGTATTATTTACAGTAAATTGTAAATAAGAATTGTAATTATATATGCTTATTCTCGCTAATCATCATTGTCTTGAATAATTACGCTGCATAATAATAATATTTTTTTTATAAACTCCTTAAAAAGTCTACTTATTTACAGTAAGTTACATTTTTAACAGCATTTGTTTATTTTTTTATATTTTACAGTAAATTGTAATTTTTATATACATATTGTGGAGCGTGGTAAGTTGTATAAACATTGTAAATTCAGTAAACTTTTACTAATACATTGTGAGTTATATAAAAAGTTATAAACCAACTCTGTTTATGCTATTAACCCATTTAAACGACGCGAAAAATATTTTAAAAAGCAGTAAAAATTAAATGAATTTTACCCCCCCCCCCAAAAAAAAAAGGTGTTAAATTTTCTAAAAATTATAGTAATACCAATGAAACTTGTGTTAATTCCAATGAAAACTACGTTAAATGTTTTCGAAAACTGCGTTAATTATTTTGAAAATTTGTGTTAAAGCAAATGCAAAAAGGTATAATATCCAACATGGAACAAAGATATTAACAAGGAGTCACCAACCTTAACAAGGAGTCTAACAGCACTACAATCGACAATCGAACAGTGTAGTGTATCGGTATTCAAGTGGAACTTGAAGCATAGCTTCCATAATCTCACCCTTCATAATCATATTCCAAGGGAAATACACTGAGCTAGAAAAGAAGCCTGATGTACCCACAAGGGTCATCCAAAGTATGAAAGAAAATTGCCTCCTCTTGGTGGAGGAAAATTTGATTGACGACTGTCTAGACTAGAAGCAGACCACTAGTATTAGATAAAACACGACCTATGAAGTCCAGTAATCTGGAAATAAGACATTATCAATGTCTTCAAAATTAATATCAAGTATATGCCTTGGATCACGATATCTCTTTCTATGCATAGGATGCTTTAAAATGCCCGAGACTAGCTCGTTGCTATGATTTTCTATATTGGGCAGCATGGATTCCATGAGCCCTGAACGTATTTGCCAATATGAGTCATGTTGAAGTCATTATAAATGGAGGAATTGCGAACAATTCTCCGATCTTTTTGCGCAATAGTCCTAAGGGTAACGTTTTGGAACGTTTGCAGTTCTTTCCATCTAGTTTTACATATTGTGGCCCAGACGGGCATACCATAGGTCAAGATAGTCCGAACAATGACCTTATAGAGTAGGAGTTTATTATCAATGTTTAGAGCACTATTCCGGCCTAGCAGAGCAATCAAACTAAACTTGGCTCTCCTGGCCTTATTCAACGCATAAGTTGCGTGGGGAGTCCAGGTAAGTTTAGAGTCAATGACAACACCAAGATATTTATAAGTTTCAACCCAGTCCAGTTTTTTGCCATATAGTGTTAGAGAATCTAATGATCTCTTTCTCTTCTTGGAGACAAACATCGCCTTGCATTTGTCTACATTCAATTTTAGCCTCCACTTGCTAAACCAGCTTTCACACTCCTTTAGAGCCTTCTGCAGCCGCGAGACTACTACGGCTGGATGACGAGCACAGGTCAGTATAGCAGCGTCATCTGCGTAAAAAAAGAGCTTACATTTAGAAGGACTTGGGAAGTCTCGCATAAAATAATTGAATAATACTGGCCCCAGGACTGAACCCTGTGGAACACCAGCTTTTACTTCATACATAGGAGATAGACTATCTCCAACTCTGGCCTGAAAGAACCGGTTGGAGAGAAACGAGTGTATCAGAGTAATTATGTCTTGAGGAAATCCATCCATAATCATTTTAAAAATAAGACCATCGTGCCAGACTTGGTCGAAGGCTTTGTGTACATCGAGAAAAACGACCCCACAGTACATAGAGAGATTAAGGGGCTCATTGATATCCGCTGCGAGCCTCCATGTTTGGAGTTGGCAGGAATGGTTTGAGCGAAAGCCAAATTGTTCATCGCGGATGAGATCGTTGGCATCACAGTGCTCAATGAATCTCTTGAGAATTGTTTTTTCCAGGATTTTGGAAATTGATGGTAACAAGCTGATGGGCCTGTAGCTAACAGGATTTGCAGGATTTTGTCCTGGCTTAGGAATGCTTAAGACAACTGATTGCTTCCAAGCATCCGGGAAGTAAGTGTTCTTCCAGCAGTCGTTAATCACTTTTGCAATATCTTGAATTGTATTTGGAGGTAAATTTTTCAAAGCACTGTTCTTAATAGAGTCTTTACCTGGAGCTTTTCTCGTTTTTAAATTTTTAATGATGCTTAGGACTTCATTTACATCAATGCTATGTTTTGGGAATTCATTGCCGTGAATACTATAGAAGCCAGTTATGCAGGATTTTACTTTCTCGGACATATCAAGTCCTATTTGCCGACCATCAGTAGGCGTGACAAACTGTTCTGAAAGTGAGCTTGCAATAAGCTGCGCTTTATCATCATCATTCGTGATGAATTTGCCATTTTGGGCTAACAGAGGTGGGATATTTATGGCTTTCTTGTTTTGCAAGGCTCGAACCATGCACCACATAGAGTTATCGTGGGTCGACAGACTCTTAACTTTATCATTCCATCTGGCATTACGAAGTGCTTTTACCTCCTCGTGAACTCTTCTTGTGAGCCTATTATACTTGGTCTTAAGCCATGAATCACGAGTTCGGTACCACTGCCTTCTAACCTTATTCCTTTGCTCAATTAATTGTTTGATTTCTGGGGTGAGATCAAGGTGATCAGCTCGCTTCGACTCTAAGGGCGAAGCACTAGAGTTAATAGCTGCATTTATACGTTCAGTAAGCCTTTTCACATTGGTATCTATGTCGCTCGTACTATGTACGTTATTTAGTGGGTCGTCATCATTTTTGAGAATTTCTCTAAAAAATTTCCAGTCTTGTTTGAGCCTCAGTTCTTCTTTGAGGTCAATGTTTACGTTATCAAAATTTAGTGCAACTGGTTTATGGTCTGAGGATAGATCATTGACAGTATAGATACTGAATGATTTGTAGAAGCCCTTCAACAACACAATATCTAGTACATCACTTGAGGGGGAATGATCACAATAATATGTATCATCCACAGGGCCTACTGCAATAATATCAGATTGCTTTTGCACGTAGCCATACAAAAGGACACCGTTTTGGTTATGGCATCTTGAATTCCAGTGCGAGTGCTTAGCGTTCAGGTCTCCCGCCATAATAACGGGAATATTCCCGGAAAACAGCTCGTCGAGCTCATTGGCATCGAACTTATGCTTGGGCGCATTATATAGAGCCACTAGTTTCACTTCTCCCAGTGTGGCATCAGTAATGATAGCAGAGGCAGCTTCCATTCCCGTATAGTCTCGGGTTGGTTCCTCCCGATGATGAATGCCTTTCTTAATAATAATTGCTGACCCACCTGACGGGGACTTTACTGTAGTGGGAAGAATTCTGTCTTTACGATAGACACAGTAACCAGGTAGCCTGAAGTCGCGGTCTGGCCTTAAGTGTGTCTCACATAGAAATGCTATGTCTATATCCCATTGGGTTAGGAAGTTGTACAACTCAATACGCCTCCGGGGGACCCCCCTGGCGTTCCATATTACGCAACGAAGTTTACCTCGATTTGTAATAGAATAACATCGATCAGCCATACTGTCAGTGTTTATTCGTAAGTATTCCACTCATCAGTGGCATTTTCTTGCCCAGTTCGTTTAACAAATTGCATACACTGCCAATTTGTTTATACATTTCTTGAAAATCATTCACGTTAATGCTCTTATCTTGTTTGGAGACCATTGAGGCATAGGAAATCTCCGGGGGCACTTTAGCACTTTGTACTCTCCTGACTTGCGGATATTTAGCAGCACTTGAGCTACATGGCTTAAATAGACTTTGTGAAAACCACTGTTTCGCATTCAAGCAATTCTATTGGTTCTTAGTTGGTAGTTAGTATCTAGTTGATAGTTGATTGGATGGGAATGGGGATTCAATGATATCGACTTTTAAATATCTTAGATGATATAATGAAACACCAATAGGATTAATCAGTTATTCAATAAATAAACTTAATGTCTCCAGTAAAATCTATTTCCCTGACTTTTCCCAGGAAGAGTCTCATTTCTCTGACAAATGCATGAAAATAGCCCTTCTTCCCTGACTATCCCTGACTTTCCAGAATGTGGGAACCCTGTACATAGAATGGTCACCTAATAGCTCAGACGTTAATCCCATGGAGTCATTATGGAATATTGTGAAAAAATCTGTTAAAAAGCAAAAGCCAAAGAACCTCCATGAACTGAAGGAAGTTGTGAAATCATGTTTGAAAAAAATACCACCAGAACTATGTGAAGAAATTGATACATCAATCCCAGCTACAATTCAAGCAGTTATAAAGGCAAAAGAAGGTCCAACCAAATATTAATCATTAATATTCTAAACTTTTGTCAATGTTTATGTGTTATTTCAAATTTTTGTAACTTCACCTCTCTATAAAATATAATGTTTTGCTTGTTTTGTTTTTTTTCGATACTCTTTAATGGAAGCAGATCATTATAGAGAATTTTCTTTTGTGCATTATAAAATATTCATAAACACTTCCAAAATGCGTCTCATTTCATTCACAACACTTTCAATGATTCGACGAGATTAAATGCAGTGAATTATTCTAAACATTTGTCAGGGGGCGTGTAGGTGAAGATATCTATATTTTTTCAGGATGACATACAAGTTTATTCTAAGACCTTCAATAAATACATGAGTGGCTTACATTGGTGTTCATGGTAAGGTTTGGTTTGTTTGGTATTAACGTCCTTTTCAACTGCTATGGTCATTTCAGGACGGCGTTATAGGGGCCGCAAATTTTGCCTCGCAAGGGTTCTTTAACGTGCAGCCGGCAAACGTCTACACGGGACCAACGGCTTTACTTCCCTTCCGAAGGAAGTGCGTGATCTCAGGATTTACCCCTGAAAAATCCTCGTCGTCCTCGGCCGGGATCGAACCCGCGTACTCGGGCATCAGAGGCGATCACGCAACCTGCTGAGCCACCGAGGCCGATTCATGGTAAGGAATCTAATGATGAAAAGATAGAAGTTGTATACTTTCTATGTCAGATACTATGGCATAAGATCTCTTCTGTAGGAGTCCTCTGTAATCCAGATAACGCCTGGCACAGTTTGGAGATTCCTAGACAAGAAATAGAAAGAAATACGCTCTCTGCTAGGAGTTGTGTATACGAGGGTCATTTACAAAATCATGCCTACTATTTTTGAAGGAAATTATGTTATACTAGAAGCGAACCCACCCGATTGTATAATCGAGGAATAACCCATTGTTAGATGTTTTCTTTGTTGTGACAACGTCCACCGTCGCTGATTTTTAAAAGCTTTTATTAACTTTGCTGTGTTAGTTGTTTAGGTCAAATCTTGTAATCAATATTAAACCAACTTTCCGACAAGCTAGGGAGCTGCAATTTGACACATTTATGCAGAATCGATGACAATTTATGATAAAGAAAAAAATTTTCAAATCGGTTCATTGGTTCGTGTTCTAATGGTACTAACTCATTACTACGAATTGATTGTTGTAACAATTGGACATTTCGTTATTGCGAGAGTAAATGTATCTATTGTTTATTGTTGCAAAATTAAGCTGTATTGTTGCCACTAAATAAAACATTATAAAAGCTTGGTTTGATAAAACCTTTTTCCTCTTAACTTGTATATAAATGATACAAACGTTTCATAATATACATACGAAAATATACAATGTGCTTTACCAATGTCTGTTACATGGGTGACTCAGGAAATATTGTACACAAAGAAGAAGAGCAAAATCAAAAAAAATCATCTACCTACGTTGAGCACAACAGTCTGCACCCTCATTAACACATTAAGAACCTTCGGAATAATCTCCAAAGCAATTAATCGTTGAGGAAGGCGACGAATACCATAGGCTGCTCCATTGTCTAATCTGATAATCTTGCATCGCACTGCGTTAGCAATGTCTTCTTGTGTAAGAAAGTACACTATATATCAATATGCCTTCATATCATCATAAGGAGAAGTTGATACGGGTGTCCGGTCAAAAAATTAAAATTTGGAGAGAACTTCTTGTCGTTTTGTTTATCTTTAAGAGCAACTGAAATTCAACTCATTCTACCGGCGATATCTTTCTGAATTTTCACGACATTTGGCTAATAAATTATGCAAAAGAATTTTGATAACCCTTGCGCATGCGCAGTTAAACATTATTTAGTAAAACTACTCATATTTCATCAAATATTTAATATTTTTATTTTCTGATTGCGGGGTGTTGTCTGTACTGTAGTTTGTCAAGTTTCCTGGAAATGGCATTGCATTGGGTTGAAAACCCTGCATGTCATCGAAAACATTTCGATTTTTTTAAAGAAACCTTTATATCTTCATGACTATACGTGCTATTGTTATACAAATGAACACAGATAACTAAAAAAAGCCTCCTAATCACATGCTACAGCTTCAACGCATTTCAAACATTATTTCCAATAATATAATGTTACAGGGAGATCCCAAACATTATTTTTTGTTCAATCTGTTTCCCCTATTTGCCTTCGGGACAAAACCTTCGCTGAAATATGAGGTGTAACATGCTCTTTAAAATCCTAAAATTTCAGGATAATTTGTCAAGTATTTTTCTAGATATTCGACAGAACGTCTAAAATCGAAAGTGTCCGGTCATTTTTGGAATATAGCGTATCTCCCATTCAATGGAGCTTTCAATTTCGGTATCAAATCGAAACCGCATGGTGACAGATCGGGCGGGTAGGAGCAACACCACCTAGACATAAGACCTGATAACGGAAACGTCATACGTATATTGTTACATCATCATTAGTCTTATTGTTAAATTTAGGGCTTATTATTGGTAGAAATAGGAGTAACAATGGTCGACTAATGATGATGTAACAATGTATGAAGTTTCCGTTATCAGGCCTTCTGTCCAGGAGGTGTTGGTAGGGGGGTATGGTTAAGCACTTCCCATCTCCAGTGCTGTAAAGAGATCTTAATAATGTCTGCTGTATGGACTGTTACGCTATTGTGAAAGATTACAAATTCAGTTCAACAATTCCTGAAAGCTCTACGTAGGTTATTGTGCAGATAAGCAGCATAGTAAGCTGCATTAACAGTCTGACAATGGGAAACAAAACGACACACAAGAATTTCTCGAATGTCATACGCTAAAATGACCATTAACCTCACAAGAGACTTCGTGTTTTTACGACGATCCTTGATGTCACCATTCAGCAGAAAGGGATTTAAGCTCGGATTCATGAGCCCTAACCCAGGTTTTCTCAATGGCAATGGGTAATTTGGAGATGTGGCAAAAATATTAAACTATTGTAGGTAAGAGTGCATGTCGGTTAATTACACTGGCCAACAAAATTTAAGATTTTTCTTTTAACCAAATTCAAGTGGGTGATTTTTGGTAGTATTTTTTCTGCTTAATACGAATATAATTTTGAAATTTCTCTAGCACGCACAGATTTCTTTTTTTTCAATGAAACATTTTAAAATTATTCAGTGTTTGGGGCCTGATAAATTTTCTTGCGGCCCCAAAATATAGATAGTTTAACATTGCAGAAGCTTCTCTTCACATCCATTACTTTAACATAGAAGTCTCGAAGTGCGTAACTTGGAAACGTGACTGATAGAAAAAATATAAAAGCAGATTCGGATTCTACATACAAATGACTACTAAGAACACTTTGTGTGGTCATAGTTACAAAATGTGTGTTGACTAGTGTTATGAGCAAACTTATGATCACAAATAGAAGAGCTAATCAGACTTACTTACTTACTTACTTTTCTAACCCGCTTATTCATTAGAGTCGCGGGGGCAGCAGACCTATAGAGGACGTCCAGGCTCGCGATCTTCCGCCATCAGGCGCATGTCCTCAATGGTAATATCCAAGCTACTCGAACCTAGATCCTCCATGTAGTCTAGCCACCTGGATCTCGGCTGATCCCATTGTCTCTTACCCACCAGCTTGGAAAATAGCAACTGCCTAGGAAGACCAGTTTGCGGCATCCATATCACTTAGCCATACCAATGCAACTAAGATCTCTCAATGTGGAGAATTAGCGACTCAACACCTAAAACTAACTTAATGTGCTACTGTGTACTCTTATCTTGTAGGGTAATAACTACCACACCTCTCAGAATTTCATTTCGGCTGCTTGCATCCACGATTCACACTCTTTCAGTCATTACCCAATACTCATGACCATATCTGAGAATGGGGACAAAGATTGATTTAAAAACTGAGAACTTGGCTTTGTTTCCCAGCTCACGTTTCATTACCACGGCTCCCCACAGTTAACGTCTGACACAGCTTGCTGCAACGATCCGAGCATCCAATTCTCCATCCTGCCACCCACCAATCGTGAATGCAGTCTCGAGATACTTAATGGGCTGCCCTAACATGGAGAGCGCACTGAGCAGGCTGTCTTTAAATGACCAGAACCTCAGTCTTTCAGACAATTCAGAAGCTTAGCTAAAGACGTGACTAAGTGCATAAAGAATGCATCATACGCCAGAGATACAAACAGCTCAATTTCAATAAGATTTATCTGTGAATCACCCTTTTCGAGAAGAATGCATTGGATGTCATAGGTCCATTGCATTAAAGTAAAGTGGCAATAGATATACGGGTCTATGACAATTCGTTGAACGACAATTCGGTGAATGTCAATTCGGTGGACACAACAGTTCGGTGGAAATGCAAATTCTGTAGAGATTTTATATCACTGAAAATTTTTAGATATATAACTCGCTGTTTGTTTATAATTGACACACCTTTATTACAATTACATAGCAATTTGCTTCATTCATTTTATGTCGAAGTCGCTTTTTATGCAGGAATCGTTTATTTATTATTTAATAATTTTGTAAAAAATAGATTATTTCTTTATTAAATAATTTATAAAATCATTTTGTAAAAAAAGTAACATTTTCTATTTTGTTTTATTGCTAAGCATTCCATTATTCAATTAAAAATACTGTAATTCTTACATTACTACTTAAGCTCATTAAAATAGGCGCAATAGGAATTGAGTAGATAAATGAGTGATTTGACATTAATTAGCATGGTGCTCCACCCCCCAATAGTCTGGAATGTAAAATGGCGGTTGGAAGATAGGACAAAGGGTAGAGTTCATTTCATTTTAGGTTGAAAGGGTTGATATAACTACTTCCACCTCTAGCTATTTAAGATAATTAGGTTTCCCTTCTCATCCATCAAATTGATAAGAGAATTAAAATCACTGTCTTAAAATTTTGAAGTTATAATACAAAAAACTTACAAGTAAAATATATACAAAAAATATAAATAATTTACAGCAAAATACCAGTTATATATTTTATATAAACAAATAAAGAACGAGTTAAATATCTAAAATTCTTCAATGATTTAAATTCTCGAACAAATTTGCATTTCCACCGAATTGTCGTCCACCGAGTTGATGCATCCACCGCACTGTTGGGCTCCCTAGATATACAGGGTGTCTCAACTAAAGTGAACCCAGCAGCTAACTTCTAAAATGGAAATCTGACAGAGCACTTTCAATAAATAATAAAAATTGAATGCATGATGGTAACACCCTGAAAAAATATGACGTTTCGGCTACAGGCTATCCTTTGTTAAAGTAAAGAGGATAATAGAGAATTATCCTCGACAATCGAACAGTGAAGTGTACATTTGTTAGGATGGGACGAAAGCAGCGCTTCCACAAAGCTCATCCAACCAGAATAAACTCCAAATGAAATACACTGAGGTAGTCAAGAAGCCTAACCAACCCAAGCGGTCTTCCATATTATACAAAAAAGAAAATAAGATTGACGATTGTCAGAAACAAAAAAAAAAAAAAACGAAATAAAAAAAAATACAAGGAGAAAGAAGATTATCACATCTTCCAGTAGTCTGGGAAAGAGACGTTGCTAATATCTTCAAAATTGATGTCAAGAACGTGCCTCGGTTTACGATACTTCGTATGCCAGTTCATATTCATTGAGTTCTTCACTATCCCTTTCACAAGCTTATTGTCGTGAGTCTTCAACTTCTGTATCATAATCAAAAGGAGATCCTGTATAAACTTTCCGATATGGGCCATGTTTAAATCCAAGTGGATGGATTGGTTTTTCACCGTCCTTCTGTCCAGCTGGGCAATGGTCTTCAGGATAACATTCTGGAATGACTGTAGTTCACTCCATCTGGTTCTACAGATAGTCGCCCACGCAGGCATGCCATAGAGGAGTATGGTCCGGATAATCGTTTTGTACAGAAGTAGCTTGCTGTCAATGCCGAGGACGCTGTTGCGACCCATGAGAGCTATGATACTGTACTTAGCCCTCTTCGCTTTGTTCAGAGCATAGGACATATGCCGGTTCCATGAGAGTCTTGAGTCAATGATAACTCCCAGATACTTGTAGTTGTCCACCCAGTCCAGTTTCTTATTGAACAGAACAAGAGAATCTGGGGGATGCTTGAGCTTCCTATTGAGGTATAAAGCCTTGCACTTTCCGACGTTAAGGTTCAACTTCCAGCAGTTAAACCAGTCTTCGAACTGCTTCAAGGCGCACTGCAGCCGAGTGATAACCTCAGCCGGCTGGTGTGCCCATGTCATAATGGCAGTGTCATCCGCATCAAAATACAGAATACAATTATCGGGTTTCGGAAATCATGTACAAAGTAATTAAATAGCACAGGCCCGAGGACAGAACCCTGAGGGACACCGGCCTTTACAACACACGGTGTGGAAAGATTTTCTCCAACTTTAGCTTGATAGGATCTGCCGTCAAGAAAGGATTTCACCATCAAAATCAAATCGGCAGGGAACCCGTCTCTGATCATTTCGTAGACAAGGCCCTCATGCCACACTTGGCATCGAGAAATACCACCCCACAGTACCTGGATAGGTTCAGGGGGGTGCTCAGGTCTTCAACGAGCCTCCATATCTGCATCGGACAAGAGTGGGCAGTACGAAAGCCAAACTGCTCTTCCCGAAAAAGGTCATTTGCTAGACAGTGATCTCGGAATCTGACAAGGAACGTTCTCTCCAACACCTTGGACATCAAGGGTAGCAAGCTAATAGGTCGGTAGCTCGCGGGAATTGCAGGATTTTGCCCCTGCTTGGGGATACTCAACACAATAGATTTCTTCCAAGCCACAGGGAAGTAAGAAAACCTCCAGCAGTCGCCAATGACATTGGTGAGAAAGTCAATAAAGTTCTTTGGGAGATTCATAAGGGCGTTATTGCTCACCTTGTCTTTTCCTGGAGCCTTCTTCTTTTTCAGTTTACTTATGATGTTGGCGATCTCTCCAGCCTCGATGTTGTACTTCGTTAAATGCTGCGGGACTTCATCAAAGTTGAAAATACCTTCTTCCACACGCTGAGACATGATTTGGCTCTCGGGCTTATTGTTGGTAGGAGTAACAAACTGCATTTCCAGTGAATCTGCAATGACTTGGGCCTTGTCCTGATCAGTTTGCACATAGTCACCTTGTGGAGTACGTAGTGGAGGAAGCATATCATTCTTCCTCTTCTGTAAAGCTCTAACCATATTCCAAATGGAATTGTCGCGAGCCGACAAGCTTTTGAGTTATTCATTCCATCTAGCGTCGCGAAGCTCTTTTATATCCTCTTGGACTCTTCGCACTAGCCTGTTGTACTTGGTTTTGAGCCAAGGTTCACGATAGCGTTGCCATAGTCTACGGGTCCTGTTTCTTTCAGAAATTAGGCGCTGGATTCCAGGAGTGAGTTGGATTCGATGAAGAGGTTTATTCTCTGATGGATACTTACTAGATTCTATGGCACCGTTAATACATCTGGTGATGTCTTCAACACGTTGATTGATGTCCTCTGTACAGTAAGCAACGTCGGGATGGCAGCCATATTCCTTAAGAATATTTTTGTAGAGCTTCCAGTCTTGATGATGTATCAGTTCCTCTCGGAAATTTATGTCGACATTGTCAAAGTTCAACGCCACAGGCTTGTGGTCAGAAGAAAGGTCATCAATCGTGAAGATATTGTACGGTTTGAAGAAACCCTTCAAGAGCGAGATGTCCAAAACGTCACTACTAGGGGAGTGGTCGCAATAGTAGGTGTCCTCCACAGGTCCAGCCGCGATGATATCATCTCTACCTTGTATGTACCTATAGAGAATCATGCCGTTGTAATTCTGCGTTCTAGAGTTCCAGCTTGGATGTTTGTCATTTAGGTCACCAGCTAGGACGACTGGAGTGTCACTACTGAAGAGTTCATCAAGCTCACTAATGTCAAGATAATGTTTAGGTGAATTGTAGAGCACCACGAACTTCACTTCACCACAGGAGACGTCATTGATAATGGTGAAGGCCGATTCCATACCTGCATAAGACTTGGAGACTAATTCTTGGTGTTGAATTCCCTTCTTAATGATGATCTCAGCGCCCCCAGAAGCACATCTTACAGCATTTGAAGCAATTCGATCCTTACGGTACACACAATAGCCAGGTAGCTTGAAGTCTTGGCTTGGTTTGAGATGAGTTTCACACAGGAAAGCAACGTCGATGTCTTGCTTTAACAGAAAATTGTGAAACTCGATGCGCTTTTGGGGAATGCCCCTAGCGTTCCATATCACGCACCGAAGTTCACCTTTGTTGATTACAGTATAACGTTGTGCAGCCATATTAAAATTAGTTGGTCGTAAGGAGCCCACTCAACTGTGGGTAACTTTTACCTAGATTAGAAAACAGATGAAAGATACGTCCTAACTGCTTATACATACCTGGTAGGTCGTTGATGTTGAGGCCTTTATCTTCCGGCGTAGACACAGCAGCAGCATAGGATTTGCCTACTGTCACTTTAGAACTAGGCATCCTTTGAACCTGGGGGTATTTTGGACATTTCGTGTAACTTGAAGTGTGCTGTCCATCACATCTGATGCACTTTGGGGGGTCTTGTCCTTTGATCCTGGGGCAATCTCTTGACTGGTGCCCCTCAGCACATTTATTACAACGAGGATCTTCCGTGCAGCGCATGGATACGTGTCCGAAGCGCAGGCAGTTGTAGCACTGTAGTGGCTTCTTGTTCCCTCGAAAGGCCTCCACTGTTACTGCAAGCGGCCCAATACGTGTTATGTTTTTCAATGACTGGTTGTGTTCGGAGTTCGGGAGCAGAACCAAAACCATCGGCATATCAATGGATCCTTTGGCTTTCCTCAAGCGAATTAATTTTTCCGGGAAGTAGTTGGCTCTTTTTAGGTCTTCTTGGAAGTCAAAGAGGTCATACGTAATATCCACATTACGTATCACGTATTTCAAGACCTTCTCCGACTTCAGTTGATGATGCTGAATTTTTAAGATATTATTAGACTTAATTCCAGAGACTAACCTGTTGTGCGTTTCTTCGTCTTCACATTTAACTTTGACGGTTTCAGCTCTGCCCGTATGAACGGTGATCTTTTCACTGGAACATGCTTCTCGAGTTCAGTTAAAATCGTCTTAAACGGGACGCCATGACTCCGCACGATAATCGGCGGTACATACCTCTTCGTGATTCTATGGTCTTCATTAGCCGAGCGACCTTGTCCATTCTTCAGATTCCTCATTCTAGACGCGCTGACGACTTCTTCGTTTACTCTGGAGACGGTCTTTAGGTTATCAATCCTCGTTCCTTTTCTGAATTTTTTATTAGTGACACCAATCCAGGGACTGTCATCCACTTCTTCATCAGTTCCGTCAGAGTGACTTCTCTTACAGCCACTGTTTGTCGAATAGTCAATATTTTCTATTATATCCATAGACTCCATACTATTAGAAGAGGAAATAGTTTTTAAGACATTACTTACCTTGCTGTTATCAACTGGATTATCTTCCGTGGAGTTTCTTGCCTTCGGAGTCCCGTAGCATTTCCCAAAGGCTTCCTTAAGTTCGCTTATCTTGTCAATAACATCTCTACGAGAGTCTTTAATTTCCTTATTGATACCTTCGAACTTCTCCTCAAAACTTTTGTGTAGGGATTCGACTTTTTCCTCCAGTGCACTATACTTAGCGTTTATTTCATCCCGGAGGGCTTCTAACATTTCGTTGAACACTAGGTCAAATGCAGCAAACCTAGCATCCAAGCAGGCATCCCGGTAGGCCTTTTCGCAGGACACAGTTTTACCATCCGCCACTAGCAAATGCTCTTTAGCCGACTTCAACTTGGTTAATTTGGACGAAGCCATCATATATAAATATATAGAACCAGGGGGGGGGGGGAGTAACCTCGCAGCTAGGTGTGTGCTAAAGAAGCCGTCCTAAGAAGGACGCACCTAGCTCTAAGAAAAAAGAACAAGTCAGGTTTGCGAGAAAATTAATTCTACGCCCGAGACCCGCTCGTGAATGATTAGAATAATAATAGATGATATGAGAAAATGTCCTTAGTTAGGTTTGCGAGGAAATTAATCCCAACGCCAGGGACCCAGAAGGATAATGAGCGTCTTGATGTACTGGTTTACGGGAATATTAATTCCAACGCCAGGGACCAGCACATAAGACGTAACAGAAGGTGAATATCGTCCTGAAAAGGGCGCACCGTGAAATGAGAATAATGAAATGATACCTGAAAAGAGAGTAGAGTGATACCTTGAAGAGCTAGTCCGTTTTGATCGTCCTGATTGTCCTCAGCCTAGGTTCCGTCCTGATGATGAGCGATGATGATACCATGTCCGAAGAGAATTATCCTATCGACAATCGACAATCGAACAGTGAAGTGTACATTTGTTAGGATGGGACGAAAGCAGCGCTTTCACAAAGCTCATCCAACCAGAATAAACTCCAAATGAAATACACTGAGGTAGTCAAGAAGCCTAACCTACCCAAGCGGTCTTCCATATTATACAAAAAAGAAAATAAGATTGACGAGAATTATCCTGAAAGTGATGAGACTTATATACAGACAACAGGAGAAGAGAAGGGAACAAATGGGAAGCCTGGAAATGAAATAAAAGACATGCTAGGATGGACAAGAAAGAGGGCCATTGGAAGATGATAAAAGGCCAGTGAGAAAAATACAATAAGATAAACCATAAAAATCAAGTTGACAGAAATTGTAGAAGAAAATATGATCAGTCAATTCCGTATTTAAGAAATTCGGATAAAAGAATGCTCTGCTTGTAAGAGAAACTTTGGAATTTCCAACAGTGCTCTTACAAGCAGGTTCGACTGCTATTATAAATAATGGGACTGAGCACTAAAAATGAAGACATAAGACAAAGAATATAGAAAAAATATTGAAAAAATGAGGAAATGTTAATGAAAGCTGAACATTAAGAAAGAAAGACAAAAAATGGAAAATAGGCTGGGGAGGGGGGGGATTGTAGGAAGGAAAAGAAAAGGGTACAGAAAGAAACTTTTAGAAACGCCTGCGACAAATTAAAGAATAGCTGGAGTGGGAGGGAAATATGGAAAAGGTAATGAAGGAATGGTGCCTTTGCTAAGGTTAATCCCATTAGGTGTTAAGGAATTGAATTTCCAAATGAAAAATAACTGGAATTGCTTCCTTTCTTTTTTGTTATGAAAGTTGTTGCGAAGTATATAAAGAAAACGTTCTGTAAGGAGTGGCCAGGGGAATTAAAATGTTTAGCAACAGGAGTGTCAGCATTGTTAAGGATGTTGCAGTTGTGCTTGGCGAATCTGGTACATATGGTAGAAAGTTTTCTGACAAACTTTGCAATGTAAGAGATATGTTTTGATTTATTCTTGACGGTAAAGGAGGAAGCATTGCTGGATATGGAGGTGGCAAGGTTAAGGAAATGGCAAAATGTCACAGCATTTCCTTAACCCACCATTTCCTTAACTCTGCCACCAATTTTTCATAACAAAAAAGAAAGGAAGCAATTCGAGTCTTTTCTCATTGGGAAATTCGATTCTCTAACCCCTAATAAGCACGGCTCTGTGAAGTTAAGCATCGCCTAGCACGGCTAGACACGGGATGGGTGACCATCAGTGGCGTGCGATCGTTACCCCCCCCCCCCCTGTGGTTTGGAGGGCACGTAAAGCCGTCTGTCCCAGCTGCTGCTGCCATCTTACAGCAGTCGTTAAAAATGCGGAAGGCAAGGGGAAACCATCGCACTTACTTATTCCCAAGAAATCTCCTGATGCTCATGGTCAAGAGGACGAAACACCCTACGGGCTGAATACACCAAACGCACACTCTCTCTCTCACACACACAAACACACACACACACACGTATACACAAACCCTAACAGCATTACCTTAGTAAAGGTACCATTCCTTCATTACCTTTTCCATATTCCTCTCCCACTTCAGCTATTCCCTAATTTGTCGCAGGCCTTTATAAAAGTGTCTTTCTGTACCCTTTTTTCCCTTTCTAAACCCCCGGGGGGGGGGGGGGGGGG
>JAHWFO010097865.1:1327671-1352056 GCA_023313115.1 Rhysida immarginata | reverse complement strand
CCCCCCGCCTATCTCTTTATCTTTTTCTTTCTTGATATTTCCTGTTTTTCAGTGACTTACCACCCTGGGTTCAATTTTTATTATTTACTAGCAGAGGACTCGGTGTTGCTCGGGATAATTACACTTGTAGGTAAATAGAACAATCTCAAGAAGTTAAATTATAACTCTAAATTGGTTAAATAATGACTTAAGCACTACAACACAGAGCGAACGGACTATCCATTCTACGAAAAATCCGAAAAACAGGAATTCTAGGTGATAAACAGGGACTTTATTTAAACTCTTGTTGTCCTACCTCAGATTAAAACAATGTCTATCTTCACCATCGGAGAACATCACTTTGGACCCAACTTTTTCTTGCTCTTGACCTTGTTGCTGCTCTATTCGAAACTCCCGTTGTTCAGATGTTTCCAATGCCCGTATAGCCTTTTCTGTTTTAGTTGCAGTTTCTCTGACCAATACTCGTTCTTTCTCTTTCCTTTCAAGACACAAATTTTTGCCATTCGTCTGGACGTTTGATAGGGAGCTCAAGGGAGACACACGTGACTCCTTTGCCTCATAAATAGACGCTGCCTTATTTATGTTCTGTCACTGCATCATCATTTTACGCTCATTATTAATAATTCTTGGAAACGAAATATATCAGTTTCCAAAATATTCACATTCACACAGAATATAGTCAAAATATATTTTTATAAAATGTTTCGATCTGCTGTGCTACCAAATAAGCTAGGTGATAACTCGCACTCTTTTTTTGGATTAAATTTTGCAATATCTTAAAAATAAACACGTGAATACGCTTAGAATTAATACAGTATGAAAATTCGAAAAAAAAGTTTTTAAATGCTCACAACGAATTGAAAATGATGGTGATATTAAATGCTTGCAACGAATTGAAAATGATGGTGATATTAAAAACGCCCGGAAAAAGACGTGTATTTGGTACGTTGAATCCATAGTTCAGAAACATAGAATTATTACCACTTTCAAATGGGGTGTAGAAAATAAAAACCAATATCATAAATCACAACATGGAGAACAGAATTTTTATTGTTACTTGCACACAGATATGCAATTTGTAAAATGTTATTAAGATCCATTAATTAATTGATTGATTAACTGATCTTGCCATGTTGATATAAAATATAACAAATAATAAAAACAAAAATTGAAAATAAAAAATTATAAAAAAATAACATCGAGATTGGGTTAAAAGCAAACGTCTCAAAAATTGAGCCATTCTTGTCTAAAAAGTAGCAAAGAATTCGAATTGAATGGACAAAACAGCACCATGACTGGACTACTCACGACTGGAACCAAGTATTGTGGAGTGACGAAGTTAGGTTTTCGTGCGAGTTTGAGAATAAAAGGTTAGGTTTTCGTGCGAGGATACATCTGTAAGAATGTGAAGTTTTTTTTGTGTATACGTGTACGTTGTATGATGTGTGTGTATGTGTATGTGGGTGTTTGTTTGTGTGCCTGTATGTGTTGTTGCATGCCCGACTGGGTTACGCGATTGCCCGGTACAAGCTTGAGGAAAAATGTTTTCTCGCTTTCCGATTATGTGCCGTTATGTCCCACTAACAGTGTCCAAAATGAGGAGAGGTTTGTGGTTATGCTTTCCTTTTCCAAGGTGAGATCTTCGGCCCCACGAACATGTCTTGCGATGGTCGAGGCTCATCCTTCCCTCGAAGATATTCAGCCTTTGCGACTGTCGGTGAACGGCTTTCAGAGCCCCCCCCCCCCCCCCAAATCTGACCTGGTGGTTGGCTCGTTGAAAGGCTAGCTTTCAGCAGCTTCGTGCAGGAGGTCGATGGGTTTGCCCGTTTATTTTTGGTTTTGGTCTTTAGTCCGTGTGGGCGTGTTGTTTTATTTCGTGGCTTTGTGTCCGATTACGCGGTGACCTCACGAGATCGTGTTTGTTCAACACCACGTATCTTTAAGTGGTACTGGTTTGTTTTGTACGTCTAATACTGGAGATCGTCAACAATCGTTGGCTAGGAGCCCGAATTGTTTAGGAAAACGAATAGAATTTGCTTGACAATCTTTGGGCAAGGTAAAAAATGCAAACACGAAGTTGGGTTGGTGAAGCAATGAATATTGCTACGATTGTTAATGTATTGTTGACTATCGCAGCAACAATGAACTTCTTCACTAACTCAACTTGGTGTAGCATTTTTGACCTCGCCCTTTGTTTATCTCAGAGGTTTGCGCGCGTGGTCTTGCCGTTTTACTATTGTTGGGAAATTTTCTAAAAAAGTTGCGTGGAGTCAAAGACAGTCGGGCAGTTGTTTTAGTTGGCGACGAGAAGAGAGTTTCTCAGAGAATGGAACTCTCGGCGCCATGATGCCAAATATGTTTTATTTTTACTTTCTGAAACTACTTCAGAGTTTTGGTGTGGCTTTCTCTGAAGTATTGAGGAAGTTTGCTGTAGCTAATGCTAGATTTTTTTTTTTTTTATTCCATGGTATTGAAATGAATAACCATTGAACATTTTAGATATCTCGGAGGATTGGAGGAATTTACCTTATATATCTGAATTATCGTCCTTACCTGTGGATAGCATTATAACGGAATGTCGGGCATAAGTTAAGTGGATTTTCTAATTTCCGGTAACCTATTCTCACAACTATAGTTTCTCACAGATTAACGATTACAGAGATACGACAAATGATGACGTCCTATGGAGAAAAATTGGAAAGTGGTCACGTGATGATGCCCCAGGATATCGCCAGTTTCGTATTATTGACTAAATTAAAGTATTAATAAAAACAATGAGTAATACACTTTATACCACTTAAGAAAATATAATATACACTTTTGAAAATTTACATACAAATTTTTTTTTATTAAACATAAAAATATACGTAAGAGCAAATGTTTCCAAACAGCGCACCCAGCAGTAGCCTGGGGCATGGCTACAATCGATCACGTGAAAACAATGAGCTATGAAGTTTCCATTACTTTAACATTGATTGTTGCATCTGTGTAATCGTTAATCTTTAGAGTTGATGATGAAAGTCCTACTCTTCTAGTGGCCCATAAAATTTTTCCCTGCCTGCGATACACGGTTCCGTCCTTTGTGGGGTTTGGTTTTGGTCCTTCCTTTTTGGAACCGTCCTTTAGATGGAGAAAATTGTTTCCACCTTTGCACCGATGATATTTTGGACTGCGATTTGGCTTGACCGACTAGTGATTGCTTTCCCGGCCTTCAGCAGAGGAGCACTGCTTAGATTTTCATTCCCAGTTTCTCGAATCCTACTAAAAACCTGAGTTTTTATATACTTACCTTTCCTTTGTTCAGATTTCTTTCGTTCCCTGATTTTGCTTTCCTGTTCCCCATCATCCTTCCGACCCAGTTGTGTTTTGTTGGGTTTTTGTTTTTTTTCCCTCTAGTTGGCGTTATCCTGGTAGTCTCCGTTGGATTCATTTTCGCCCTCCGTCGGAAACCGGCCAATCTTGAAATAAAAGGTCGTCGACTTTTGCGAGCTACTGTCAGGAGATAAGATTCCAAATCGTTGGTTTTGGTCTTACTTCATCGTGGAGTCTTCAGTGGGTGCAAGTGCCAAGAGTCAGATTTGATACCTGCAGATTGCATTTGGTGAAAAAAATTGTCTTCCATGCTTTCCTCATTATGGATTTTGTTTAAAGATGGAAAAGAGTTTGCCGATTTTTTACTATTCATTGGATTTTGTTTATAATAGTTAAGATTTATTAGGATCTTGCTGTTATCCATTTTGTTCTTTTTATTCCCTTTCCTTTTAGGGTGGATCCACACACCGATTTTTGGGGTCCCATCCATTATAATTCCGATGACCAGAATTTGTGCTAGCTCTTCTGCGATAAAGTTGCTGTTAAAATTTTACTCAGATTGTATTGATTTCTGAGCTTCGGCTCAATTTTGTGAAATAAAATTTTACCCTGCCTTCTCGGACAAGTTGTGTGGAAGGTTTTCTTAAGATTACTAATTTAAATCACTTCTTTAAGTACTCTAGTCCTTTGTGAATCTTTGGGTGGGATCTGATTTGGTCTTTAAGCTGTGCCCCAAGCATTAGCTAGGTCTATTAGACCGTTTTTGAGAGCGCTTGTTTAGGTGCTTGGGCGTATTGAAGTCCGTATTGCTCTAGCACTATTACTACTATTCTAATGCATTCTTCGTGCGCATCTTTCACTATTACTACTAAACTAGTATCCTAATTGCAAACATTGAATGCAGACATTTACAAGTACATTCAACTTCTTGACCATTTTCTAGTTCCAAGTGCCAAAAACTTTCGAGGATAATGAATTCCTCTCCCAACTAAAGACTGGTTCAGAGAAAAAAAAAAAAAAAAAAGATGGAGGTGATATTCACTAATTCCCCTGATCTCGGTCCTATAGAGAATAAAAATGTTTGAAATACAATGCTGTAATCAGAGCCCACCCAAAAAAATATTAATACGTGTATGGTTATTATAATTAATAATGGTGTTGGTTGTGTGTTTTCCTGATTATTTTGTTTGTGATATTTTTGCTTATCAGTTTGTGAATTCTTGAGTTTATAAACTTTTGAAACTGCTATTGCACAACTGACAAATGAAGGAGCACTACATTTTTTTTTTTTTTTTAATTAAAAAAAAATTAAAAGCATATTTTAAAGCTATCTGAGAAAATATTCTGATCTCTAAGTTTGAAACTTAGTTCTAATCACTAGTTAGTTAACTTGTCCTTCATGGACTTGCCGCCTTCCACAAGTAGGCTATCAACATGTCTCTGCTCGTGAGGACGAGCTGGCTCGCAGGCATTTGTGCCCAGGCGACGCCACCTAAAGATAAGGCCTGATGAGCACAAATTTCATGCATTGTCAAAACGTCAGTCATCTTTAATAGCATTTCTACCAATAATAAGCCCTAAATTATGACTGATAGGTATGATGTAACAATGAATGAAACTTCTGTGCACAGACCTTTTCTTTAGGTGGTGTTGGCCCAGGACTGTCTAGAAGTTTCAAACTCTAGACATTCAGTTTTTTAAAATCATGAAAAAATTTGAGTTGTTTAAAATCTTTGTATGCTTAATTTCACACAATATTTGTTATGCTTATGATAACTATAGAATGCATGCCAAAAGATTAATAAAAGTTTTAAACAATATATAAAAATAAAATTTTAAAATAAATGAATATTAGTTACTGACAAAAAAAAAATAGCAATTTTATTTCAATTATTTTAAAACAATACTGGACATATTTATATATCTTTATATACAATATATACATCTGTTGGAGAAATAAGGTTTAAATAAGTGCAAATAAAAAAAAGAAAAACTGAACATTTTTGGATTTCTTACTTTAAATAAAAACTCAATATAATGTTAAAATACAAAAGTGTACAGGCTCCATGATGAATCCAGTCATGCACAAATCTTCATTTGGCTATAATTCTATCTTAGGAAGTAAATGCCTTTTCAGGAGTTAATTTGCTTCAGCTGAAGATGTCCAATAACGGGATATGACAAGGAAAATACTTTCATGATGGGGATGAGAAGGGAGAACAGAAGATGCAATTCAAATTGCTTATCTTGACACGAAAGACTCAATACTGTAGCTATATTAATTAGTATAACACGATTGCGTCAAAATTTAATGTACTTTCGGCTTCTAAATATCAAGCTTCGTCGTCGATTAGAAAGGGAGTAACTTGGAAGATAAAACATCTGTTGCACACTCGAACAGGTTTCGAATGCCCATAACGTGGAAGAGGCACCGAATTTGAGCTACATTTGGAACAGAATACCTATTAGAAAAAAAAACAAACAATAATAAAGTAAATGTTGGACAAGAATTTCATTGTGGATATATTCAATAAACATCTCAGTTAAGTTCCTACAAAATCACGAAACGAACACAAAGTTCAGTTCAGAACAATTAAAAATTTGAATTTACCATATTTGCTCAAAATATTTGCACTCGAAAGAAAACAAAAATGGAGTGCAATCTTTATGAGAGTCAACCTACCTACCTATTGATGATAGTTTCTAGCTTTTGCCATGCAGTTCTTAACCCTTTCACTGCATAATTAAATTTCAATTTCATTCCTGAAAAGATGGAATTTAGCAAGACCACAAGCAGTTTTTTTTTTAAATCTTGTGGTATGAATCAGATTTCCACAGGGAATGAAATTTTGTGTGGATATATCAGCTTTACGCAGCAAAAGGGTTAAGCAAAATGGTTATACATTTTTGCCTCATTATGTTGTGAATTACGGGAGCTAAGATTTTGCCACCAGCAAATACTTAAGTTGTGAAATAGCAAGTTCTGGAACAGTTAATTCCACCTACAATAGGATTGCTCAAATGACAATGCAGTTATCTCACCTTTAAGAAGTTTTTGTAATCTTAAAAAATGCGTTATCAATAATCATTCATTTATTTTGATTATTTTTAATTAATTCCATCTAATTTCAGTAAAGCGCAGACAGACAACTTAATAAATAACACATTCGGATGTATTTTCCGAGTCACTGCAGCAAAAATAACAAAGAAACATGGTCCAGGCGTTAATCGCAACTTATCCAATTACGCAATATATTGAATTGCAACATGACGCGGCTCTGCTGTATATAATTGGATAAAATTATTTACAATAGAAAGGTGCTTACCTGAAAATAATAACTTTTTTTACTCAATAAGTAAACAAGAAGTTTAAGAATAAGTATAAGAAGTATAAGTAAACAAGAAGGTGCCAATATAAGTAAACTTCTTTCAAGAAAGCATTCAAAATTGTTGTGATCTTTAAGGTTAATTAATATACCCTAAAGATTGATTAATCAACGTTGAAGATTAATTTTGAATTTTAACTTTTAAAACTGGACGTCAGTCTCACAGACCTTGCCATGTTTTTGGTTTTCTGATTTCTGCTATTCTATAGCTCCCTGATGCTACCACAGTTAAGGTCAGTCTCAAAAGTATGGAAAACTTTCCATACGAGGATGTCACATGAAAACAAAAAATATACACATTTTATTCGCATACTAAATAACAATCCTAGAATTTTAGAAGAAATTTATTTTTCGTTCATTAAAAAAAACCCCAACAAATCAACATTATAAAAAAGGTGTCTCAAAAGTATAGAGACTCCCCTCGAAAGAGTCAGCATGGACCAATATGCCAATGTTTTAAAGCAAATGTTAAAGTTATACATTAAATCGGTTATTTAAACTGTATGTGAATGAATGAAATTGTCAATTTTAAAAATGCCACGTGGAAGAGACCTCACTCAAGATGAGATCAGTGAAATTTGGCTGCTGAAGGCCTCAGGAAGCACAGTTCAACAAATATGCAAGAAAATTGGAAGATCCCAGTCTGGTCCACAAAGTAATTTCAGAATAACGAATATCTATAGCGCAGAAGAGGACAGGACGACCAATAGCGACCAGCGATCGAGATGATCGCAGGATCATTCGCCTGGCGACCACTGGAAAACTGTCACAGAGATATCACGAAGTTGTGTGCAATGTATCCAAAGACACTGTTCACCGACGGATCAAAGCTGGTGGCAACTTAGTGTACTCTAAAAAAAAACAAACTACCACCGCTGACACACCAGCACAAGATTGCACGATTGCAGTGGGCCAATGAGCATATGTCCTGGACTGATGAATGGCTTCAAGTGATTTTTTCCGATGAAAAAAAAGTGGAATTTAGATGGGCCGGACGGTAATGCTTACTACTAGCTTGATATGAGACGAGAACCAGAGGCATTTTACAGCAGACAACAAGGAGGTGGAGGTGTGATGGTTTGGGGAGGCTTTGCGTTCAATGGTACTACGAGTTTAGCAATTCTTTCTGGAAGGCAAAATTCTCTGAAATATCAAGAGACTAAGTTGTCATTTGTTGCCATTTCTACAGAATCTGGTTGGAGAAAAGGCATTTTCCAACAAGATAATGCCAGCATTCATAGATCACAGGCAACAAAGGAATGGTTCGATGCAAACAATTTAACAGTCATGAAGTGGCCAGCGAGAAGCCCGGATTTAAACCCAATAGAAAATCTATGGGGCATCATGACACGCACTGTTTATGCAAATGGGCGACAGTTTTCGAATGTTGTGGAGTTGCAGATGCAATTGAGACATGGTGGTATAATCTATCACCAGATCTGCTTCAGCACCTAATCACATCGATGAAAGATCGTGTATTTAAACTAATCCAGTGTAATGGGAACAGTATTTAGTTTTAAAAATGTGATCTATGAATGCTGGCATTATCTTGTTGGAAAATGCCTTTTCTCCAACCAGATTCTGTAGAAATGGCAACAAATGACAACTTAAAGTCTCTTGATATTTCAGAGAATTTTGCCTTCCAGAAAGAATCGCTAAACTCTTAGTACCATTGAACGCAAAGCCTCCCCAAGCCATCACACCTCCACCTCCTTGTTGTCTGCTGTAAAATGCCTCTGGTTCTCGTCTCATATCATGCTAGTAGTAAGCATTACCGTCCGGCCCATCTAAATTCCACTTTTTTTCATCGGAAAAAATCACTTGAAGCCATTCATCAGTCCAGGACATATGCTCATTGGCCCACTGCAATCGTGCAATCTTGTGCTGGTGTGTCAGCGGTGGTAGTTTGTTTTTTTAGAGTACACTAAGTTGCCACCAGCTTTGATCCGTCGGTGAACAGTGTCTTTGGATACATTGCACACAACTTCATGTGATATCTCTCTCAGTGACAGTTTTCCAGTGGTTGCCAGACGAATGATCCTGCGATCATCTCGATCGCTGGTCGCTATTGGTCGTCCTGTCCTCTTCTGCGCTATAGATATTCGTTATTCTGAAATTACTTTGTGGACCACAGACTTGGATCTTCCAATTTTCTTGCATATTTGTTGAACTGTGCTGCCTGGGGCCTTCAGCAGCCAAATTTCACTGATCTCATCTTGAGTGAGGTCTCTTCCACGTGGCATTTTTAAAATTGACAATTTCATTTATTCACATACAGTTTAAATAACCGATTTAATGTATAACTTTAACATTTGCTTTAAAACATTGGCATATTGGTCCATACTGACTCTTTCGAGGGAAGTCTCTATACTTTTGAGACACCTTTTTTGTAATAAAATGTTGATTTGTTTGTTTTTTTTTAATGAACGAAAAATAAATTTCGCCTAAAATTCTAGGATTATGTTATTTAGTATGCGAATAAAATGTGTATATTTTTTGTTTTCATGTGACATCCTCGTATGGAAAGTTTTCTTTAATTCACGAAAGTCTCTATACTTTGAGACGGACTTTAGTAGCTTCAGTTTTGTTTCCATCACAACAAACTAGGAGGGGAATCAGTTTTCATGCATGTTATTGGTCGATTAACAAAAAAGGAGAGTTAATTCTCAGTCAAGACATGAGAATTTCCTATTTTCCAGTTTAGGATATATCAGCAGTATTTCCCTTTTTTGTTTATCCATCATTTCACTCAGGGCTCTCGATCTTGTGTCTGACTGAATATCGACAGAAAACTCATTAGTACAGTAGTCTGTGGAGGCCACAGGTCCAAAGTAGTGTTGAGATTTTTAATTATTGCTTTTATTCATTTTTTCATACACCAGATTTTTTCATACACCAGATTTTTTAAAAGAATTAGCACACACTTTAGTACTGCCTCAGATGCAAAAGCATGTTACAAGCATGAATTTGACGAAATACCTAGCTTAGCTTGGGCCATAACTTGGATGCTGATAATCCTCCTCAGCAAGCATTGCTTCATAAAGACAATTCCAAAAACAGGAAGACTACCTATGACCACCCAAACTGAGAAGAAAATCTAATGTTTGTATCATTTGCAAAAAACAAAACAAAACAAAACAGCCTGCCTTCAAAGTTCCAAAGAAACAATTGCAATAATGGACATCAAACTTGATACTTGTCAAAAACTTATTTTTTATTGAAAGTTTCTATTATTCTAATTACAAAGATATAATTTAAAGGAATTAAACTTTCAACAATTAAAAAAAATACAAAGATGTGAAATTTCACAAAACGAAAGGTTTAATAAATTCAAAAGAACGAATAAAATATTTCTTTATATTTAAAATGAGCCAATTTTTAAATTTTATAATAATTTTTAGCCTAATAACGATTTTGACATATAGCCTGATAATAATTTAGACATAATTACATTATTCTATTCGATATACCGGTATCTTATATTTTGATAAAATAAGATGATTTACTGATATTGTTAATTTTGAAAATTTCTAATCTTTTAAAAGAACTCTCACCAAATAAGTCTGAAATAGAACATTAATGCCAATTTTTTATTTATGTAATTAATAATATTACAAGTCATGTTGTTCGTGTTTTTTTTTTAATATTTATTTAAAAGTCCTCATAAATTTTTAAAAGAAATATAACAAACTCTGTCGTTCTTGAATTACAAGTCAATACATATAGCAGTCTACAAGACCTCGCGTTCATGGTAGTGCAACAAACAACACATCCATACTTAAAGGTTAAGAAAAAAAATAAAAATTGTACTGAAAATATTATTATAAATTTGGGTGGAGCAAAATTAGCATGCAAGCAACGCTTATTGGATCAAGTATAGAACAGTAGAATTGCTGTTAAAGAGTCCCAGTTATCCGAGCTCTGTGTTAACCGAGCCGATGCCTGCGATCAATCTAAAATAAAATTGATAAAAGACTTGTAGCAAAACTTAATTTATAATCTTTTGTTATCTTACTAACGTAATTACATACGTATGTACTGTTTTGTAATGTACGTATTAAATGAATACGATCTTTACGTTAATGCACCTGGTTGTCGTCAAATTTTGTAATCCATGATACCAGATCTCCATATTATCAGTTTCTTTTGCATCCAGAGGTAGTCTCGGACTCTATAATCAGATGTCTACTGTCTATTTGGTTGTTCAATATAAACAAGTTTAGAGGCTGGGAAGCAATTTTTATTCGAAGAATTTAAAAGAAATCACCATGAACATTAAGGCATGAGTCAAGGTAATCTAGAATAAAGAAAGTCCAACTTGTCAGAAGTGCGCATGCGTATTGTGACGTCACTGGAAAAGTTCTGGCATTATGTTAAGCAAACCGCAAGTCTGAAAATATTATCTCAGTCTCTTAACTGCTAATGGTCAGACAAATCAATTTCAAATCTTAAGAAATAACGAGAAATACGTTATTGTCCATGTCCCTGTGTTCATATTAAAAAGAAATACCAGGTGATCCAAAAGTCTACTGATAATTATTAAACTATTTACAATAAAACAATGCAGTTTGCACAGAAATGCTCAAAAACACAGGGGATTTTGCTTATAACGAAAAATATTTTTTTTATATTAGTTACATTTTTCACCAAAAGGTGGCGCTAGAGTTTCATGTAGAATACAATCTTAGGCGTGAAATAAGCAGTTGAGTTAATTGCGCATTATCTTGGCTCTAAGGATGTTATTTTGATGTTGCTTTAAGAAACGCTTCGACAAGTAATTTTCGAAAATTCAAGAAACTGAATTTAACACAAATTTAAAACTCATTATAAACAAAAATCCCCCACGTTTCTGAGCATTTCTGTGCAAACCGCATCATTTTATTGTAAATAGTTTAATAATTATAAGGTTTTAAAAAGTCTACTGACTTTTGGATCACCCGATACATAACTACATTTTTACAAATAATTATAAATCCCTCCTTTTAATGGCATTTTGCTTTTATTTAATTAAAAAAATAGTATAAAGGATGAGAATTGTGAAGGGAGTGAATGAGTTGAATGCTGCTGTTGTAAGACTATTGCTATCGTTGCAATAGCTTTTGTGGAGGTTTTGCTCTCATCCAGTGATGTCAAAATATGAATGCGCAGTAAGGCATTTTTAAGCACTTCAATGACCCCCCCCCCCACCTTATTCTTGATCACCTTGGGCATGAGTCACAATGGTACATTATCTACAGGGTGATGCCTAAGTTGTGCATTGGTTTGAGTAATTCATAATTTTATTTTCTATTATTTTCTTTTCTTCTTTTCAGAACTTGTAAGGACACATGGATAATCCACCATGGGAAAATTCAGTACATAACAGTGCACCAAAATCCTTGAATTTCCCTTTGAAAATCAGTTGATTACCTTGACTCAATGAGCCTACTATCGACATTTTGAATTAAGGTAATCAACCGATGATTTTCAAAGTAAAATTCAAGGATTTTGATCCACTGTTTGGCACTGAATTTTCCCATGAAAAATTGCCTATTTGCCCTTTACAAGTCCTGAAAAGAAGAAAAGAAAATATTAGAAAATAAAGTTATGGATTATTCAAACCAACATATGACTTATGCCCCACCCTACTAAAAAATTCCTGTGGGTGTTGGCAGAACTGTTGCATAACAGCAAATGCTGAGTCAGATTCGGAATTGAATTGCCATCCATTCACTGATTGTTTTAGCGGGCCAAAGACATGAAATTACATGGGGACAGATCAAGACTGCAAAGCAATTTCCAAATGTCTCACATTTATATCTAATGCTGCAACTCAAGGATGTCCTGACAGGCCATATCTTTCGTAGATTCTTTCCTTGTCGAAATTTCTTGCACTATGAGAATAACTATGGTCGCTGTATGCAGCTTTCATTCTCATAAGAATTTCCATTGGCTGACACCCTTCATTGGCCAAAAATTGAATAACAGCAAGCAATTATCTTTGGATGGATTGTCTATCATGAATGCCATCTTCTAACTTAATCACAATTCTTAAGAAGATGCAAACTGCTATGTTACCGATACCTCACTAGTGCTTTAACAATGCATATATGCAACTGCTTTACATTGGTCTAGGCAATACCTTTGTGGCTGCACAGTCCAAACTTGCTCTATTGAACAATCATCAAACTACCCGTGCCCAACTTTTTTCTTGGAAGGTTTGATGTCCTAAAACTTTGACGAAAAAATTACATGACTAAAGAATATGTGAAGAATTTAATGCTGGGTATCCATTTTCTGGAAATGGATGAACCCAGGATCCACTCAAAAACTTTAAATGGGAACACTGGTCAAATAGGGCAACATTGGATAGGTCTTGGAAAAAGAAACAACTTTTGTAGGAAACTTTTTTCCAATCAGCTTCCTTCAGGAGATAAACAACAAAAACAATTCAGGGCATGTGCAAGTTTCATCACATTAAATCTTCAAATTGCCATCCTTATGCTGCTGGCATTTGTAAAATCTCTGCAGGCCGAGAGGACCTCTTTTTGCATTACCCTTGTGCATGTCCATATTCGGTCCTGCGTATCCTTCCTCATCGGCTGTTTTGATACACAAATTCTTTTAGCAGTTCTCAGAGAAAAATCAAGGGGAATAAGGTCTGGAGACCAAGGGGGCCGTGCTGCAGATCTATCTCTATCTACATCCACGAAAAAGATGTGATAGACAACTTCTCACACGACTTGCAAGTAATCTGCAGACATCCATCCTGCTGACACCCCATGCCAACCCTCATCGCATAAGGGCAGATCTTCAAGGAGTTCAGGTAGCATGGTTTCCAATGAATCTACATACAACTCCCCATTCAGGTTACCCTGGAAGAAATACAGGCAAGTATGGCCATACCATGAATTCACACTACACATGTTGGTCGTCTACTTCACAAAGCCAGTGAGGATTTTTCCCAAGCCCAGTAATGTGCTTTATGGATGTTCACCTCCTGTTGCTTTTAAACATAGCTTCGTATGTCCACCAACGCCATTGAATGGAAATTTTTTTTGGCTAGTAAGGATTTTCCTCTTCAACTGTCAATCTAACACTGAATTGTCTTGTCTGAACAAACCCACTCCCTGATTTTTCTGCAATTTCGAGATAAGGTTTGTCAACTACTGCAGTCATCCTGTTACATACAGTCTTTCCTTCTTGAAATGAGAGCCAGTCAAAATTTATGTCTCATGGTGCAAAAACTGTTTTCAGTAACTCTAGTCTCAATTGTGGTTGAGACAAAATTTAATAGATCCTTTCTTCTAAACTTTGAGACATATAGATAATTGCCACTAGGTACACACACTGGAGCTTGTTCTTCTATTACACAATACAATGCACATGCGTAACAACTGCGCAAGATTCATGCCCAAACATGTCAAAATGCACGCCAGAACAATCACCCTTCTGCACTTTTGTTAACTTTGCAAACCATACCTAATCTGGATACCTAGTATCCATTACATGCAGATGGTAAAATCTCAATTCACAAAATGCGCAACTTTTTGTTCATTTCTTGAATTGTACAACACCCTTGCACAGCTTGTGAAATGTGCAGATTTTTACATAATTCACAAAATGTGACCAATGGTTTCTGCTCATTTCATGTATTGTACAGTTACAGATAACCTATGAAGGCTAATTCCCATAGCTGTGGAGTGTCACTACAGCTACTACTGGGACTGGAAAGTCATTGGCAAGCATCAACACTAGAATTGTTGTACTTGATTTTCGATGCATGGAACCAGGTACCAGGTAACATTTAAGAGACAGAAGGTCTAATTTACAATAAAAAATTCAGCACTGTGCAAGTTCAAAAAAATAAACATGGTGTCTTGCTTATTGATATGCAGGTGATAGCGTTTTCATACAATTGTATATGGCACTAAAAACCTATATACCCATTAAAAATTGTCAAAGAGGAGCAGTTTTATATTCATCTATGATAATTTACTTAAACTGCTACACAACTACACAAAAAACACGACTTTGTAACTTCACCGCCATGATTAAATGAATCGCCTCCCTTTGTGATATACAGTGTTTTTCAAAAGTTCCCGAACGCAGAAGATGACTCGCCAAAATATAAATTTTGAAATATCTCGTTAAACATTGCATTTATGAAAATTTTGTATGGGGTAAAAAGTGTTCCAATTTCAATTATATAAACAACTTTTGTTAAGAAAATTTTTCAAAATTCCAACCGGAAGTACCAGTTTTACTCTTGTCAAAATCCAGTTTTTTGCAAAATAAGATGGTATAGACAAATTTGAAATCTATACCAAAGTGTTTAGAAGCTAATTTAAAGTAACTTTTATTCACAAACTTTTTTAAAATTTCTATCGGAAGTAGATTTTTTAGACAGTTGTTTAATTTTTTTCTGAATTTGGACCAGGTCATTTATGTATAAGAAAATCTGGTGGTGACCACGCCTCATTTTTTTCAATTAATGGATGCTCAGTCATTACAAATCCCACTATTTATTTTACATAACCTCTTTTTCAATTAATGAATGTTCCCAGTCGTTACGAATCCCGCTATTTATTTTACATAAATGCAAATACGCGAATATGAGAGTGAAATAAAAGGTTAAAGTAAAAAATACTAGAAGTTTTATTTATATAACCTACGGTATATGTTATTAAGCTTATATCGGTACAGAACAGTGTAAAAAGAGTTTATTGCATGAAAACAATCAAATGAAATACAGTATGCAAGAACGAGCAGAGATGGTTCTCCTTTGCGCAAGAGGGGATTTGACGTTGCACAATGCTACCAACGAATCCCATGCCCGACATCCTGACTGCCCGAAGCCTTCAACAAGTACTCTTTCGATTCTGATGAAACTATTTCGAGAGACAGGAAGTGTTGCGGACAGACAACGGCAAGATCAACCACGTACAGGGACAGGTCCGCAACAAACGGCGGCCATTGTAGCAACAAATTGGGGTTGTGGCGTACAATCGACGCATGCCGCTGCACACGGCCTTCTAATCAGCCACTCGTCGGTGTGGTGCATCTTGCATGGTTTGAAGTTCCGCCTGTTCAAGATGCAATTTCATCCAGAAATGATGGACGGTGATGAGGAAATAATGATGAACAGATGCCATGCCACCCGTCGTATTTGCTTCATCGACAAATGCATGTTCACTTTGCATGGGAAGGTAAATCACCACAACTTCTGTTACTGGTCCGACTGCAATCCACATTGGATGGGTGAAGGCCATACCCAGCATCTTCAGAAAGTAGATGTCTGGGCAGGCATTATGGGCACTAATCTCATAGGCCCCTTTATCACTGACGAAACACTGGATGGCCCCAAGTACCTTCATCTGTTAGAAGACGAGGTTGGTCCAGCTGTTGCCGAGACAGCAGGCGAAAACTACATCTGTTTCCAACTGGATAGGGCTCCTCCCCATTATGCCGTCTCTGTACGCCAGTATCTGGATGAAGTATTCCCTGACTGCTGGATTGGCAGAAGGGGGAGCATTGAGTGGCCACCTCGATCCCCGGATCTTTCCCTGCTTGACTTTTTCTTATGGGACTATGTTAAGCACAAGGTCTTCGAGACACACCCTGCAAACATTAACGAACTGAAGGAAAGAATTAGGCAGGTGATGGCAAATATTCCTCAGGCAATCCTAATCAATGCCTGCAGTGCGTTTGAGCACCTATTAGCCTATTGCGAAGAGGTGAACGGTGAACACTGAGCAAATGGTGTAACCTACATGTACAGTTTCTTTTGGGAATGTAAAAATAAAATAAACACATTTGAGAAGCTTTGCCACTATGTAAAACTGATTTTATGTAATTTATTTCAGCACATGGTTTATTTTAGTGGTTGGCTGAACATACTCCTGCTGTTCATAGATTAGGCTTTCCCTACATACAGAAGGGGCAGTTCGGAAACTTTTGAAACGCATGGTATCTGAATATACAGGGTGATTCAGAACTTATGTTACAAAATAATATGGCAGATAGATTTTTTGTTAAGCGATGTAAAATTCTACTCATATCTCACAGCAGTAAGGCACTACATTTGTTTTGGTATTACGACTCGTTTGGCATTGTCCATTATATTTAGGTTCATTGAAAGCTGACTCATCAGAATCAACATTGAAAAATGGAGTGTTACAGCCTGAGTGAGCTAACTGACATGCATTTGGTTATGTTGCTGTGTACCAATAATGAAGAATAGCTGCAAGAATGTAGTCATGGAAAAAAAAAAACGCTCCCTCACTCTGTGCTGCTATATTTTTAAATGAGCGTTTACTACTTTTGCCCCTAGGAGTCTGATATCGATTAGCACGTCAGTTTTTCTGCTGTATTTGATTACAAGTGCACCACACTGCAATCTAATGATAAAATTTTGATTTAATATTTCTTCTCAATTGATTTAAGCGTGAACAATATTTATTGCTTTGTTATTGTTAACTTTAAAATGTTTTACCTTGATTGTTTAGAAAAATAGTCTGTGCGGAAGAAAATAGGATGGTTTAGTTTTATTGGTTAAAATTTAGATAATCTTCTGACTGAACTAAACGATATCAGACACCTAGTGGCAAAAGTAGTAAACATTCATTTAAAATATAGCAGCATCGAGTGAGGGAGCGTTTTTTTTGTCCATGACTGTACATAGAGTGGTTTCCACAACACAGGCATCCCGTTCACACCATGTTCAGTCTTCCGAGCATAAAAATAGAGAGGGCATAGCCTTTTGTTCCAGGGCACCAGAATTAGGTCACATGACTTGGGCATACTTCTTTAGTCCTTAGATTATGCTAATATGCCAAGCCCTAGGTGTGATATGAATCATCGAGTAATAAGAAGGTTGTTGCTTCAAGCATAGAAATAGAAGGGATAGCGTATATTTTGCAAGGCATAGTAGAGAACTTCATCTTCAACAATAACTTCTATTTTGTACATAATACCTTTTCCAAGCAGTTTTGTATGTTATCAGCAAAACATGTTACCAAATATCCTCATTCTTTAAAAAATGATAAGAGTGGTTTATAGGTAATAGGGAAGGTGGGGAATTCATTGCCGCACTCAAATTTGACTTTGACCCCCAAATTTAAGGTCATCCATTTGCTAATGTGAAAACTATTAAAGAGAGAAAAATTTACGATTGCTACCCTGTGGAGCAACACCACATTAGTTTAAAACAATTTTTAATCACACCCTTTCCCTTGAAAGATTTTGAGAAAATGGGCGAGAAAGAGTCACTCAATAATAACGCTTAATAACAAATAATTTGGAAAATATCATTAATTATGGTTAAATAATAGGCAAACTACATTTCAAAATGAGTGGGATCAGAAACGTGATCGAATAAAGCTAAAATAGTATGTAATCACAAGTCAATCATATGCCAACAAGAGTGTAGTTTTGCCCCAACCCAACTGATCCACAAGGCAATTGATTTTGGTGTCACTGGCTTCCCTTAGCAATGAATAGGGTGACCTATTTTATGCTCGAAGGTTCCAATGACTTGACCAATGGCTTCATGAGACTGGCTCACTGCATCCATACATGTCTGAAACAGGCTGACTTCGAGTTTGCTGTTTTTCAGTGAAAGCTCAGTCATCAGACTCCATTGCATGAATGGTTGCTGCGACAGGACACACATTGCTTAATAAAAAATGTTTTGGTACCCTCTATCTACGATATTTTTCTGTACCACAAGTTCTGAATAACCTGTATATATCAAGAGATAATTTTTTGGAACAACCACATATATAAGATTATCTTCATTGTAAAGTGACAGAAGTAACAATTTTAAATATTTAAAATTTCAAACACGCTCATGTGCACAAACACACACACACTCAGACACACACATTTGAAATGAAAGTTGACTCACCTTGCCACAATTTCGACAATGATGCCTGCGCCGAACAACAGTGAATGGCGCACGACATGACATACAATCTGGAGCAAGTTCGTCAGGAATCCATGGAGGCGGTTCTAAATAGTACATGTACATTTTTAGCATCTTACTCAGTATTTTAAACAAAATTAGATTTTTTATTGTAGACGTATAACCTTCTGATGATGTCGGAGAATGGCATATGTTTTCAATGGCCTCTTCTGCATTTTCAACATTGATTCTGTCAATGCTGGAGTGCTGTTCTTCATCCAGGAGGATGTTATTTATTAGTTGTGAGTGATTCTCCTCAGGTTGTGGAGATGGAGGAATGAGAGGTTCTGAGCAATTCATTTGGAAAACATACTTCAGAATATTCCGAAGATCACTGGCATGATTCGTTTGGAGTTGGTCAGCTACACCTTTTAATAAAACAAAGCTTGATGAGTAGGGAAAGAAAGAATATGGCATGAATCTTAATTTACAAACTAATTAATTCAAATTTCTGAAGAATACAAATACACACATAAATGACTAGATACGTATTGAAACATACACTGCCCAGCCATTTTATAGGTACATATGGACAAACAGTTCCATGTAACCTACAGGGTCTTTATAATTAAAGTTCCATTTTGACATGGCCATAAAAAAAAACAAAACTACTGGACCAAAAGCTATAATACTTGGTAATATTATACAAGAGAGCATGGGAAGTTCATACCCACCAAAAAAAAAAAAAAAACAGTTCAAAAGGTCTTCCCCAGCCTGGAATGGCGCTCTCTGCAATATTCGTATACGAAATTAGACACGAAGACACAGGTTAACAAGTCTTTAATCATTACTAAAATTAGTTACATGTTGAATGTGGCCTGCACCATTTACTGAAAGCAGGTTACACCGGGTTACTGTGTCTAATTTCGTATTATAGTCATCAATCACACATCTCCAATGGTAGAGTTAAGTGCACTAAATTAACACATAACAAATGCAGTGGTGTATGTAGTCATTAAAATCTATGACAGATAAAAATACGTAGATCTAAAAAAAGTTGAATTAGTCAGACTTAACGATATTTTCTGCTATACTGTATTTTCGTGAATATACCCCACATCTTGTATAACGCGCAAAATTCTAATTTTATGTAAAAAATATTTTGGAAACCCCACATCCCTGTGTACTCCACAGAGTAACCAACATGCAGGACTCAAAAAACTTTGGGATAAAATTATTTAAAGCAGAGTAAGAAATGGAAGAGGAGTTTATTTTGCAGGAAAACAAAACAATAAGCTGGTAACTCAACACACAAATTAGCAGACACTATATCCAGTAGGCAAAATAAGCAAATTGTATCAGTTTTATATTCAAAATCTTTTCCAGTTAAATGTGCTTTCACGTTGTAAATAAGTTTTTTTTTTTACACTGCTAATAAAATTTTTAATTAATATAATTGAACTGAATACTTCATTTATTTAAATTGTTGCAGCCAGGGGAGGCCATGCCCTGGTGGGCTTTCACTGAAACAACTTCAGTGAAGTTGAGTAACATCAGGCACGGCTAGTCACTGGATGGGCGGCTCATCAGTGGCTCAGGATCTTCACCCCCCCGGCTGCTGTGACCATCATACAGCAGTCGTTAATCCACGTCCATCCAGAGACCCAACACGTCGGCCTCAGGCCATAGAGGCTATGGATGGACGTATTGGATTACTATGAATTAAATATTTCATGAAAATATAAAAATTTCTATCATTCACACCAAATAATCCTCACCTGCAATGCAAACAAATAACCGGTGTATGAGATCTTCACTACTGCGAAATCTTCCACGAGCTTTGTTTCGAGTAGCTATTTCAGCTGCCTGAATAGCTAGCGCTATTTCCTCATCATCTTGGCATTCAGAATTATATGAACTTGTTTCACTACTACAACTGAAAAAAAGAATGTATATTCTACTCAATTTTTATTATTGAAAAATCAAATCTAAAATAGGGAAATACAAGTTTTATGAGATATTGAGGTTTGACCACTTTTAAAAAGTTCTGATTTACATAGTTGAGCGGTGAAATTACTATTTGAATAAAGAAATGTTCACACAGTTAATACGCACTATAATTCTTTAAGTTGATCAATAATTAACTTACAAGGGAACCTCACATAGCCTGACCGCTTTAACAATGGAGTCCTTGTATGGCTATGTATGCTGAAATATTTTGGTTTTCGCGGTTTATTTTGAAAGAAACACAATTTCGCACTCTTATTTTGCAAGCATCTATAGTAGCTTCAGATGAGTAACATTTAAATTTGGTGGAAATCTATGACATACATGGTGGAGGGATTCCCTTGTTAGTAGAAATAGAAACTGTATTAGATAGTAAATTTATTGCTAACAGAAGGCATGTCATTAAAAGGCAGAAACTTTCTCTAAAGTTTGGTTAAAATTTTCAGCACTAAACTTCTACTGCTCACAAGTGAAATGCAAGAAACCAGCCCTTATCCTTTAGCAGTGGAGTAGGTATTTTAATAAGCAGTGTTTAAAATGAGTTAAGTTAACAAAAAATGTGGAAATCTATAGAGTCACAAAAATTACAAAAACTTGGTATTTGTTTATCAGATAATTATCATATATCTTAAATTACATGTAAATAAACCATGAAAATTCTCTCACACATGCAGTAATTAAAGACTCATGGAAATGTGAAAAGCTTATCAAAATAGAATTTCAGTGACTAGGTAATAAGATAGGCTGATCAACATAAAATTAACATAAAATCAACTATCCATAAGCAGCTGATATACATCAGTGTACAAATAAAAATCCACATTCCATTTAATAAATTTGTATGCAAGAACTGAGATGGTGTACTAGATAATGCAAAGTTACCAATTCAGAGTTGCTATATTGAATCCCAGAATCAAAGATGCTTATAGAAAATTTGAAACTGCGTGATAAATGTTGATGCACTAAGATGCTAGAACAAATGGGTATTGATAGCAACAGTTCATGAGGATTTCTTAACAGCTATATCAGATACATTATTTTTAATAATCAACATCATGAGTATCCCAACCATGACTTGAACAGAAGCTGGCAATAGCAGTTCTGTGCTCCTGGTAACTATTGCAACTAAGCTGTGGGAAGCTAGAACAATGGTTATGTTGCAGGCAAGGGAATAAGGAGAGAAATGAAACAATATTTATAGAATCTAATCCCAATTTTGGCCAGTGCTGATATAAACAATCTAGCAACATGGACCTTACGGAGGTTCGAGGTTTGGAATCCTTGCGAGTTTCATCTGGAGGGAGTCTCTAACATTTGGTGTTGTCTACTTGGGAAGTCATCGGGAAATTAACACCCAAGTCAAGTGTGTAATTTGAAATGTAATCAATTTTAATTTTGAATCCACTTTATGGAAATCAACTTAAGATACATCCTATTTTTTTTAATAATAAAATTTCAAATTTTCTCTAAATATATCCTAATTATAATTTTTCAAGTCTTCATTGGTATATGGTTAAGTCAAAGATTAAGTGAAATGAAAAGATGAGTAAAATGATTATTTTAACTCATCTTTCATTTCACTTAAGCGGAAGATGAACCTCGTGCAAGAAGACCAACTTCAAAAACAAACATCGTTGAAGACTTTTTATGTACACTACTGTTTATAAAAATCGTAACACCCTGATGGAATAGCCCAATCTGCATTAAATTTGGAGCATTTGCATATCATGGGTCAGAAAAGAAACCATTAGATTTTCAGGTCAATACAATGCGTTTTATTGTCGCATTAGTATCGGGTGAAACCACCGTGGGATGCAATTAAAGCCTCTAAACGTCGTGGCATTGAGTCAAACAAGCTCTGAATAAGGGCCTGGGGAATGCCCTGCCATGCTCTGTCTACACGGGTATACAGTTCGTCCACAGTTGCTGCTGCAGGAGTCTGACGAGCCAATCGATGAGCAACCCTGTCCCACACATGTTCGATTGGGTACATGTCTAGTGAACGAGCAGGCCAGGGGAACAAGGGCGTCTGATGTGCTTGGAAAAAGGCGAGGACATTTCTGGCCACATGCGGTCGGGCATTGTCCTGTTGGAATACAGCGCCCGGAAGGTTCTGCAGGAAGGGGATGACCTCGGGTTGCACAACTTCCCTGATGTACCGGTCACTGTTCAGATTGCCATGGATTCTGATCAGACGGGAACGGCTATGGTAACTGATTGCACCCCACACCATCACCCCTGGCGTTTGTCCTGAATGACGCTGCAGGATGCATTCTGGAAGGTCGCGCTCGCAACGATGTCTTCTGACTCGTATCCTGCCGTCATGGTGCTGCAAGTTAAACCTTGACTCATCCGAAAACACAACTTGTTGCCATTCAGCTTGCCACTGTTGGTGTTGATGGGCCCATTGCAACCTGAGGCGCCGGTGGTTTTGAGTCAAAGGAATCCGCAACAATGGTACTCGTGCCTTCAATCCTCTGGAAATCAAACGGCGTCGTACAGTGCTAGCAGACATTGTCCTGCCTACTGTAGCACCCCACTGTTGTGCTAACACTGTGGAAGTGGCTGTACGATCTGCTACACGCATGCGATAGAGGTGTCTGTCATCTCGCGGTGTCGTCGTGCTGGATCTCCCTGAGCCTGGTCTTCGGTGTGCCCTGTTCTCTTCGCTCCACTGCCTCCATGCACGCATAATTGTCGTTGCATTACGTCCTACACGAGCAGCAATGTCACGATACGACCATCCCGCTTCACGCAGACCAATTATGCGTCCTCTTTCAAAGTCTGTCAGCTATTGATATGGTACCCTTCGTCGTCGTCGAGGCATGGTGTTCTTTCAAGCAATTACTCTGAAAATCTAATCATTTATACTCTGACCCATTGTATGCAAATATTGCAAATTGCATATGGATTAGACCATTCCATCAGGGTGTTGCGATTTTTATAAACAGTAGTGTATAATGAGCTCAGAGTTAAATTGGCCATTCATCCATATAGAAATGAAGACTTGAAAAAATTTCCAAAAAAATTATGCAATTTTCAACTTCATTCTCCAAATTCAAAAATAAAAATGTAAGTCATTCACAGTCAACAAAAATCGGTCTACAAGATTTCATTGGATGATCGATGTGCAGAATACCACAGAATTAAAAGACCTTAAGACATGAAAAACATGCGCACACGGCAATTACAAAGAACTGATTGCTATTATTTGATCCAGTCTTGACATGATATTATACAAGCCAAGCCAATGCACAAATTTTCATGCAATTGTATGGTTTATATTCTTATGAAATTTGAAAATGGCAAACAAAATTAATCTCAACCTGGAAAAACCAGGCAAGATAAAATGAACTATCCTTTGTGAGAGTTAATGAAGGCCAATTGTAGGAATAAATGTAATGGGTTTTAAAGTGTTTTTAATGTGTAATGTTGATTAGAAGTGATATCTGATTTTATTGGAAGTAAATGTGATAGATGGAGAGTCTGTTAAATTTGGTGGAATTGGAAAATGGTTAGTTGCAAGTTCACAAAATATTGCATTTTGTCAATTTTTTCCAGTCATGAATCACTCTGGAATGGTTAAACACTTACGCTACTTCAATCTCACAAGAAAAGGCCAAGAAAGAAAAAGAGAAGCACCTCAACCAGGTGATGTTCACTGTATTACCATAATTTTCGGGGTATAATACGCAGGGGGAAAAGTAAAGTTTAAAAAAATCATTACTACATATAAAATGTAAATATTATTTAATATTCTGATAAACGCAATGAAGATTTAAAAAAAAAAAAAAAA